>CAUYRT010049330.1:0-53002 GCA_963574885.1 Lepilemur ruficaudatus
TGATGGTGTATTAGAAGCACATCTTTTTGTGGAAGTGAGGAGCAGTATAACTTTCTTAATAAAAAAACTAAATGCATGTACTTGGGGAAGGGAATTAGGGGTCTCAAAAAGGGGAAGGAAATCCCCTAAAATTGTGTTATGCGAATAGCTGTACAACTTGGTCAATTTACTAATAATCATTGAATTGTACACTTAAAAACAAATAAATGCTTCATAAAAAAGTAAGAATATCTTAAAAATAGAAATATCAGTCTTTCCTGTTCAATATGTGCCACTCTATCAAGACTATAAACCTCTAATTAAACGGCAAAGCTAACCAAAACTTTTATAACTATTCTTTCATGTTACTCAGGGAGGGAAAGGCTTTGGGAAGCCTTCAGTTGAACTATAAATTGAGACAATGAATTTGGTAGAAAAATTTAGTTTTATATATAAAAAATTAAAACACCTGTGTATTTTGGCCTGACAATCCCCACTGAAATAAATTTACCTTTCAGATTTAGTCTCGATCTAAATTCTCAACCTTCAATTTTAAATTGGAAACCATTCAATAAGAGTTACCAATAAAAGTTCTGATTGTTCTTGCAGAAATTAACTTTTGTGATTAAAATCATATTAAGTATTAATCCATTCCTAAAACTTTTCTGTTAACTACAGCTTTTAAAATACTTAAAATAGCAATTATTGGTGAGGATGTTGAACAATTGTAAGATTCTCATATTTTGTTGGTAAGAATAAAAAATGGTGCAAGTGTTTAGGAAAACAGTCTAGAGATCCTCAAATATTACACATAGATTTACTATATGACCCAGTGATGCCTAGGTGTATGTCCAAGATAAATAAAATCATTCCTAGGTATATACTCAAGATAAATGAAAACGTACCCTCATGCAAAAAACATATACCCAAATGTTCATAGCAGCATTATTCATAAAAGCCAAAAAGTAACAACTAAAATGTCCATCAGCTGATAAACTAATAAATAAAATGTGATATTGCCATACCGGTGATAATAGTATTTGACAATAAAAAGGAATGAAATACTGAGACATGCTACACAAAGCTGAACCTTGAAAACACTATGCTAAATGAAGGAAGCTAGTCACAAAGTAATACATATGGCATGATGTGTTTATGTGAAAAGTTCAGAATAGGCAAGTCTACAGACAAATAATAGAGTACTGGTTGCCCAATTACAGGTCATCCCCGGGTCACAGACGAGATACATTCCTGAGAACCTCTTTGGGTCAGATTTGTATGTAACTCGGATCCCTGATGAACACTACTTATACAGCAATAACAATAATAATAATAACAATAGTATAATGGCTTGTATGTGGTAATAATGATACAGTGTAATACTGTAATAATAATCACTCTGTACTGTAATAAGTTACAGAAACTATTATGTTCTTTCAATTCAAATGAACAGGATATATAAAAAACACCTCACACAAAAAGTTTAGATTGGAGATAGGAAAAATTTGCAAAAAGAAATGTTAAGTGTTAACACTCACCTAATGTTGCATCAGTGTCTTGCTTACTGGAAGGGGCATTTTTGAGGTCCAAGCTAGGCTCGCCTTAATTGGAAGATAATTACGGAGTGGGTGCTGGAGAATCAAGATTTGATTTTGTTGCTGGATGGGAGGAGCTTACCCCTGAAGTTGATTTCTTGAAAAAGATATTTAGGGTTGTTTGCCCAGCATTTTTCTTTTTTCATCATAAATGGCCTTACAGCAGCTGATTTTCTCACTAACTTCACAGTGAATCTTTGTAAACCGCTCAATGTTAGGATCTTGGTCCTCAAGCTTACCAATTCCTGCTTCAGTGAGACAAGAGGGTTCAGCTAATTCCTTTGTTGTAAACTTTCTTGGCTATGGATCTTCTGATTCTTCGTTTTCTTGTGTTTCTATCAGCTGCTTCTCCATCTATTTATGAGACTAGCCACCAGCATAAAGGTGCTGTGCTAACAGACCACTTACACCATGCAAGTTTGTTTATATTTGTTTAAAAAAACGCTGGTTCTAAAATTATTAATTTAATCATTAAATTATAAATTATTCTTATGGGGAAACTTGGGAGCCCATTCATAAGCATGGAATGCAGTAAGTTGGGTTGTCCATAACCCAGGGAATGCCTGTATATATTAATCTTGCAATTTAACTTTTAATGAATAAACCTTTTCTATTGTTTTTAAGATCTGGGGAAGTATTACCTTCCTATAGCCCAAAGAACTTACTAAAAATTATGTAACCAGTTTATTCAGTTTTGTTTGTGTTAGATTACACTACCTAGACATTTTAGAACAAAGTTAATTCTCATAATAATTATGACATACTGGTAAGATAAGGATAAGATAAGAACTACACTTTAAAATAATTTAATAGCACTTCAGAGAAGTCATTTTTCTAATGCTTTATTTCTAACACAAGTTTAAGGGAATTTGATCACAAATTCTTTGCCAATACTCAGCCACTCTGTTGAATTTATATGGTATTGGAGATATTCACCCAACACGTAAAATGGAGGGTGATACGACCTTTAAAAGCCTTTCTACATCTTAGAATTTATGATTCTGTCATTCCACTTTTTATTACTTGGAAGGTCTTATAATGCTGAGATGCTGAGAGTGAGTATAGAGTGGGGAGGCACAGTGAACAACCTTCAAAATAAATGGAGGTTGAATACTATACCCTTTCTGTGAGATCAAAATTGTCAGGAACTGGAAAGCAGAGTATGTAGTCCCAAAATTTGAAACTTGATATATATATATATATATATATATAATATATATATATATACCCTTCAATCTTTTCCCATTGCATTTCACTGCTCCGATCTTATTAAAATCATTTCTCAGAAGAATAAATACTCTTGATACACTAATCCAAACTTAACTGATAAAATAAGTGACAGATTAAAACAACCCACATTTTATTATAATAATGTTAACATTTTATTTCAGTATCATGTGAGGATACAATTTATGTTTATCTAGCATTTCCTTCCTCAAAATCCTGGCAACATAATTAAGGGTCTTAATAATCTGATAAAGCTAATATAATCTGGTGTTATTCCTTGGCCTGAAATCTGAGAGGCTGTGAATCCCAGGCCACTGATTCATGTCAAAAATTGGTACAGGGTCTGAAATAAGGGCTATTCCTGAAAGAGAGAGATAAATGAATAGACATGAGGCTTCTGAGGGCATTGATGGTGTCTTGACACATTTTTATAACCCAAGCAACTTATCTCAGGCCTTGCACACACCTGGAACTCCATATTTACAACTTTCAAGTGGGGGTTCTGAAGAAGAGTTAAGTTCTGTGTCTCAGGAAGATGCAAAATGCAGAGGCATAGAACAACTAGAATGTGAGAGACAGGAAGTGAACCCATGATTCCCAACATACATATGGCAAAGAGGGAAACAGAAAAAGAAAAGGAATTTGAAATAGAGAAGACAGAAACACATAAATATTGAGAGACAGACACTAAGAATATACACAAAATGCTACTATTCTTCTGGTGTAATTGCTTCTTTCTTTGCTATTTTCTTTTTGATTTTTTGTTTTAAATACTGTATTTTTTAGAATTATTTTAGGTTCACAGCAAAATTGAGAGAAAGGTACAGAGATTTCCCACAGCCCTTAAACAAGCATGCCTTCCCCCATTATCAACATCCCCCACCAGAGTACAATCGCCCCTGGTATTGGCAGGGCACTGGTTCCAGGACCACCCTCGGCCACCAAAATCTGAAGATGCTCACGTCCCTGATGTAAAGTGGAGTAGTATTTGCAAATAACCTATGCACATCTGCTTGTGTACTGTATATCATCTCTAGATTACTTATAATACCTAATATAATATAAATACCATGTAAATAGTTGTTATACTGTATTGTTTAGGGAGGAATGGCAAGAACAAAAATTTGTACATGTTCAGTATGGATGCAACTTATTTTTCAAATATTTTCCATCCACAGTGGGTTGAGCCCATGATGTGGAACCCATGGATGCACAAGGCTGACCATAGTAAATTTGTTGCAGTTGATGAGCCTATATTGACACATCATTATCATTCAAATTTCATAGTTTACAGTTGGGTTCACTTTTGCTGTTGTACATTCTATAGGTTTGAACAAATATTAACTGACATGTATTTAATAACTATAATTAGAGTCTCATACAGTATAGTTTCACTGTGCTAAAAATCCTCTGTGTTCTGTACATTCATCCCTTCCTCCCCACTCACTCCTAATTATCATCGATCCTTTACTGTCTCCATAGTTGAGTCCTTTTCAGGATGCCATTTATTTGGAATAGTATGGTATGTAACCTTTTCAGATTGGCTTCTTTCACTTAGTAATAGGTATTTAATTTTCCCCCATGTCTTGTCCTGGCTTGATAGCTCATTTGTTTTTAGTGCTGAATAATGTCCCATTGTCTGATTGTACCACAATTTGGTTATCCACTCACCTACTGAGGGACCTTTGGTTGTTTCCAAGTTTTGGCAATTATGAATAACGCTGGCACAATGTAAATACTCTTTCCCTTGTTTTTGTGTGGATGTGAACTTTCAACTCCCTTGGGTAAATACCAAAAACTGCGATTGCTGGACTTTTTCTGCTTTGCTTTCTTCTTGTATTTGTGCAGAATTTCTCAGTTAAACATTGTTATCACCATGTGCTCAATGACCTGAGCTCTGCTTTCCTCTCTTTCTTCATAGTTACTCCTTTCCTGAGCAGCCCCTGACCAAGCCATCCACACTGACATTCCATCTCTTCTTCAAATGCACCAAGGAACATTCCGTCTCAAGACATTTGTCTTTTTCCTTACTCTTCCCTTTGTCTTGGATGCTTTTTCCTCAGTTATTCATGTGTGTGGATCTTCCATGTTCTACAAAACAAGGGTACAGGCTGGCAGGGAGAAACCTTCTCAGCGCTCCTTCTAAAAGAGCCTATTCTATCAACTCCCACTTCTAGCCATTGTCTATTTAGTTATTGATGTATTTTCTTTGTGATACCTATAAATGATGAATATTATTAAGAGTTTACTTGGTTGTCACTTTTATTTTTAAAAATGTTCCTTAAAGCAACTCCATGAAGCAGGGACTTCACGTAACTTAGACATTTAAATATCCTCATAACTAGAGCAATATCTAGCTCACAGTTAATGCTCAAAATAAGCCGTTGCTGAATAAAATATAGGTAAACATATGCTTACATATATAATTTCTATATTCTGCCCAAATATAGTAGAGAAACACGGATATACATAAGATACAAACATGGCTATTGAGGAATATGACTGTAGTATTTCCTTATCCAGTATCCTCTGTTTGTCTAAATGGACCAAAATGATTTAATGGTTATTAAGATAACTATCATTGAAATAACATCCAGTCTTCATTGGTGGGTTTGTGGTGGGGTTGGATAGGTGAGGAACAATAATGTTTTTACCCAAGTTGGAGTCAGGTCCAGTTTGGGAATCTGCACTTTTGATTGTTGTGCATAAAACAGAACAAAGAATGCATAATCCTGGTATCCATGGTGATTAGGGAGCTGGGAAACAGAAAATAGGAAAGACAGAGTAGCGGGGTTTGGAATGCAGAACCTGGAAATACCTTCTAAGGGAAAGTAACAATTAAAACAATAGCCTCCCATGTCATTAGTGAGCAGCTACTACATGCTAGGCATCTTGAATAGCTCATGCTTGTCTTGTGGAAGGCTTGTGTCGATCCTTACAGTAAACCTCAGAAGGAGACATCATGATTGTTTCCTGTAGTGGGTAGACTGCTATGGAACTAAGCTATGAGACAAATTTTTATTAAGGTATTAAGGTAGGCATGGAGCTAGAAATAAAATAAGATAAAATTCAGAATCCATTACCTACCATTTTTTTGATGGTTGTGATAGGATGTACTATGATAACAAAATTTTCCCTTTTTTCTTTGTTTGTGTCAAAGACATGTGAGACCCTTTACACTAGTAAGTTGTGATGGAAACTATTTAGAAACATTAGTAATCCCCTTTTCTACCTTTTCTAGAGCTTCTTTTCTTTTAAGCAAACATTAGCAGAAGACAGTATGCTTTCTTTCTCTTGTGATGTAATCTGAATCCATCTAGTCTATTAAGGGGAAGCACCTCTCTGAAGCACAGCCCATATGAGAAGAAAGATTAATCAATGATGTAGCAGAAAACTGTTAACCTCTTTTAAAAATTTCACCATCCCTGTTTAACATTCCTGTTGGTTCTTTGCTTATACTTAACCTCATTCTTATTTGGGGATAGAGTTAACCACTAACATTGACAAATTTAATCAACAAAGATTTGGCATAGATACACTGTCAAATTTATTACAACGCCTACAAAATTTACATAGCAACCCACTTATCCCTGTGCCCACATATTCTACTATTTCTCTCCTCTTTTTATCTGTTCCAAAAATACTATCTTCCTGTCTGATTTTTGAATATACATGGGTATGCTGTATTTTCGGGGCTTTACTCTGATTTTTCCTCTGTTGCTAGGAATTTTCTTTCCCAGATACCCATGTAATTCACTCTCTACTCTTCCTCATGTCTGAGCTCAAATTTAATCTTCTCAATTAAAGTCAGGCCCTTCCTTGACTACCTATTTAAAGTTATAACTGATTCCTGCCCCTTAACTTGTTCTGTGTTTCTTTTTTCATAATATTTATTAACTTCTGATATACAATTTAGTCTATTTCTTTATCATGTGCATTGTTTATTGTGTGTTAGAATGTGAGCTCCATCAGTCCTAGGATCTTTATCTTCTTTGAGGTATCTAAGTTCCTAAAACAGTGCAATGTTCACAGTAAAGGCTCCAAATAAATATTTGTTGCATGATGGAACTAGTGAATATCTTTCCTTTATGCTAAAGAGCAAGTATACATAACAAGAAAATAACTAATTATGATATCTTGAAAGTCCTTCACATAAGGATGCCACGGATACAAAGAAAAATCCTCAGCTGTGGTATCTAAGATCAAGGCTGAATTCTCTCACTGCAAAATGGTGGTGCTTTCTAGGCTTAAAAAAGAAAGAAAAAAAAATAGTCTGCTGTCTCATCAATCAAATGGGCTCTTCCAATACATGCAAAAAATTGAAATGAATATGTGCAAACAATTTAACCTGAGCCTCTTCTAAGTTTTTTCTCCTAGAGATTGCATGTTTAAAGGAAACAAAAATTGGGAACACAAGACATAAATTCCCCATATATTGAAACTGCAGCATTGAAGATTCAATGCTGACTCTCCAACATACAGACACATACACACATGCACACAGACACAATCTCTGGGCCCAAGATTTCGCTGATGAATGACTTAATTAACAAACTGATAATCCTATCACACCATTATATTTATATATTTGACATATTAAAAGAGCATTAATGCAGTATGTATGTAAACACAAAATCTCTTTTATAGGCTAGGAATTATTAATTATAGTGAGTAGGCATGAGAAAATGGAGACATTAATATTCTGACTACCTTACCTCTGAGAAGATAAGGAATAAATTCTACCATGATGCCTCCAGCAGTCACCTTGACATAATGTGAATCCCAAGTTTGCTTTTTCTAGTCTACTTTTGAAATGTATAAACAAAATTTTATTCACTTACTCCTTCAGACAGCATAATATGCTCATGTACTCTGACACCTACAGTACAGCAGTCATAAAAACAATCTATTTTGCCAAGGAAAAGAAACGTAAAGCTTGTGGTCATCATTTCACTTTTGCATGTGTTTGTACGTTTGCCCTTTCTTCCCCCCCCCTCCTTCCTTCCTTCCTTCCTTCCTTCCTTCCTTCCTTCCTTCCTTCCTTCCTTCCTTCCCTCTCTCTCTTTCTCCTCCCCCTTTCATTTTCTCTTTTTTCCCCGTGAAAGAATAATTTTAATTTCACTGTGATTTTTCTTCACAGTGAGCAGATTATTGATCCTATTTATTGCCCAATCACTTATACACTCCATGGAGCAAATACATCCAAGAATTCAATTCCTGACTTTAAGGATGTAAAAATTAGTTAACGAGATAAAATCTAAATGTATGGAGAATGAAATAATACCAGAATGTCCAGAGAGTGGTAGAGGTGACAAAGGTAGAAATTAAGCATTGCGGTATGATGATGATGAAGATAGGTTAAATAGAGTATTTAAAGTGTGCTATACAAAATCTTATGTTCTTTTGTGTAATCCTCTAAATAGGCTTATGAGAAATATGTTGAGAGAATTCTCACCATTCTTGTGAGGAAACTTTAGAGCAGAGATGTTAATCAACTTGCCAAATTTACATAGTTGGTGACAGATGAAGTCAAGATTTCCATCTAGATATGTCTGCCTCCAGAGCCAAAGAGTTAAATCACGTTACTTCTGATGGGAATTAATACGATCAGAAGTAACTTCCTGTAAGGCTAGCAATTGAGTGGTCCTGAGAGTCATTAAAATTTAGCTTGGTAGAGAGGACAGGAAGGAAATAGAGAAGCCCTGGCTCAGAAATAGTAAAGTAAATTTATCACCTCTGCGATACAGCATGATCAGATAGCTTTCCTTTGGCCAATGATTTTAGAGACCGGCTCAGGAAGTCATTTGAAAGTTTGAGTATAAACAAATATCTCACTCTAGTATTTATTGCTGCTCATCATGGATTGGATGGGGACAGAATGAATTTGACAGGTTTATCATCATGATCCAAATACTGTAAAAGCCCCAGGGTTACTGGAAAAAAAAATGAAGAGGGTGATTCCTTTCTCTCAGTCTCATTGTATAAAAATAAAAGAGAAAAATTAACTCACTCTGTCCAGCCAAATGTATGAAATCTTATTTCAGTGTCTGAAGGATTCATCATTCTGTCGGATCAGCTGCATTTCTATGCTGTTTATAATCTCAACCAATGAATACAGAATTGTTGGTAGGGAAATTGAAGAAGCAACTCAGATTAATGAATACTGTGATGGGCAAAAAATAAAAAGTTGAAAAGATGAGTTATAAGAAGCTTAGAGAATATTGGACATGATAAAGTTTTGGAAGGCAAATCCTAGCATTCAATGAGCCACTGATTTGTTTTCCCTTAGTAACAGTATAAAGGCTGTGACCCAGATGGACCATTCGGGAGGAAAACCAGCCCCTGCCACCTCCTACCCAGCCACAGTCACTAGCATGGACTACTTACTCACTTTTGTCTCTACCACAGAAAATAAATCAATTTCAAATTAGTTATTTTTCATTAACAAAGACGGGGATTTTATTTAGATATATTGTCATAAATTGTGGCACACTCTGCAAGCTACTAATATTTTTTTTAAAAGAGGAGAAAAGATGCTTTCCTTTAACTAAGCAGCTGACACAAGCCACAGAACCATTAAGCCTAATTAAACCTGGAGGGAAAATAATGAGAAATTTACACTTCGTCTTAGCTGTAAGCATACTGGGCTCCCATGCCCAATCACAAACACACACACCTCTTGAGTTCCTTGAAGGTGGCAAATGTCTTAATGGTATTTATAGTGGTAGCCCCGATAGAAAAAAACACAGGTGCAAACATTGTAGGTTGTCAATAACATGAAGTGAATTAAACTATTTCCTTCTGAGAAATGTAGATTTCACTCAAAAGTGGTATTTTGATAGATCTAAAGAAAAAATATTAGCTTCCAACACACAGGAGAAAAACCATGAGGGAAGCAATAGTCCTTGCTCTTCTTAGGCAAATGGCCTTGCTTTGCAGAGGTGTTATAATGCCTTTGTAATATCATTAAATATTGTGTTTTTGAATATTAACACTGTCTCCTTGATTTTATGCTTCAGATCTTATCTTTTTTATGCAGTTAAACATTTGTAACCATTGTTACCTTTAACAATAAATGATTCCTCTGTATTCACCAAAATGTCATACAATTCAGTTGGTTTTCCGTATAAAAATGGGGAAATGGGAACACTTAGCGTCCACAGAAGCCTTGGGTCACTCTAACTTTGGTTTAATAATCAAAGGATGCTGTAATACCAAGTACCTTGACTCAGCCACATTAATCACAGAACATTTTCCAAATGCTAACACCCTTCCTTTGTGAAAACTCAAGAAGCCTTTCTGAAGTACTTTGGCTTCACAATGAATTTCACTTTATATTGTTCTGTGTTTATTTCAAGTGTTATCTCTCAAATACATTGAGGA
This sequence comes from Lepilemur ruficaudatus, assembly GCA_963574885.1. Classification (NCBI taxonomy): domain Eukaryota; kingdom Metazoa; phylum Chordata; class Mammalia; order Primates; family Lepilemuridae; genus Lepilemur; species Lepilemur ruficaudatus. Next base: position 10,185 of record CAUYRT010049330.1, read on the forward strand.
AAAATAAAAATAACATAATACATGGAAAAAACACAGGTGACAGGAAAAATGTGTGTAGATGGCAGAAAAATAAGTTAGTGTAATGGTTAATTTTGAGTGTCAACTTCACTGGATTAAGACATGTCTAGACAGAGGTAAAGCACATTTCTGGGTATGCCTGTGAGGGTGTTTCCAGAAGAGACAGGCATGTCAATCAGTGGGTGGAATGAGAGGGAAATATCCCCCTGAAAGTGGGTGGGCACCATCCAATTGGTTGGGGGCCTGGATAGAACAAAAAGGTAGAGGAAAGATGAATTTCTCTCTCTTCTGGAGCAGGGAAACTCTTCTTCTCCTGCCCTTGGACATCAAAACTTAAGGGTTTCTGGCCTTTGAACTTGCACCAACATTCTCTCCCTGACTAACCTCAGGTCAGTGCAAGGTCTTTGGCCTTGGACTTATATAGTTCCTCATTTGCTTCCCTGGCTTTGAGGTTTTCAAACTTGAACTGAACTGTGCTCTTGTCAACCCTAGGTCCCCAGCTTGCAGACAGCCTATCTTGGGACTTCTTAATTCTGTTATCTTGCAAACCTATCCCCAAATAATGCCTCTTTCATCTGTCTTTTTGTCTATCTATCCATTCATCCTATTGTTTGTCTCTCGGGAGAACCCTGATTAATACAGTTAGGAAATGATGAAATAAAACTGTTTTACTGAGTTAAACAGGCCAAAATATTCCTAGCATGTTATAATGTCCTGTGGAAAAAGCAAGTATAAATGTAGCTAACATAGAAAGTTAGCTATTATGGAAAAATGATTGGAACGCCTGCCTTGTGTACCTGTAGGTCTCCCTCTTATGATACTCTGAATACAGAAATCCATTTACATTACATTTCTAACTTGAATATATAAACTGTCTTGAGTCTTTCAAACTACAAAATGGAACAAGTTACTGCAAAAATGTTGTAAGATACAAAATAATTGAAGACATATGCTATCCTTCTCTTATTGTCCCACCATTCCTAGCATGGTCTTGGACATTTTACAGTAAACTGGGAATTCTAGCATTGAGAAATACCTCCACCACTTTGTATTGTCTGGGTTCATATAATAATCATCTTAATTATTTTTTGCATAGTTATATATGTCTTGGAATCTCTACACAAATTCATGCTAAAAGGATATTCTAGGATTGAAAGACACTCTAGAGATAAACTATTCCAGGGATAACAGATAAACATCAATATATATTCTCTAATTGATTTGTTGAGCTGCCTGTACAATTGTGTTGAAAAAGACTCAGAAGCCCTGTTAGACTAAGGAGGATGGACTGTTGATAAATGTTAGTGATGTCTGCTTTGGGCATAGGAAAGGATATTTGTAACCTGCACACTAGATATTCAATTTCATTTCATTCAATTTTTAAAAACAAATTTTTATTAATAAAAAATTCACATAGCATATACCTCACCATTGTAACCACTTTAAAGTGTACAATTAAGTTGGTTTTATTACGTTTGCAATACTGTATAATAATCACCACTATTTAATTATAGAACCTTTCTATCATCACAAAAGAAACTCTATACCTTGCAATTTCTCCCTTATATCCATCTGCCGGTAACCACTAATCTCTTTCATTCTGTATGTACTTGCCTATTCTGGAAATTTTATATAAATGCCATCATAATTGTCTTTTGTGCCTGACTTTTTCTACTTGCCAGAATGTTTTCAAAATATATCCATAGTGTATCGTGTTCGGTACTTAGTTTTTTCTTATGACTGAATAATATTCCATTACATGAACATATCACAGTTATTTGTCTATTCATCATTTATATCACATAGTTTTATACTAGGCAATTGATATTTTCTGAAAAAAATTGATCCAATTTATAGTAATTGTTTTCTTTATTAAGGTATTTTTACTTTGATTTTCATTTTAGCTGATTTTATGTTCATATTTAGCCCCAAGTTTTCATGGACTCTCACAGGAATCACCCAATTTTTAAAAAATAATAAGATGAACATGTGAAAGTATCTTGGAGTCACAACATATTCTTTTTTATCCCCTGTTTGAGCTATGTTCAAAATTTGATGCCATGGAGAGAAAATTAAAACCAATGTTAATTCTGCCCATAGTGAGCAAACAGAAACCAAATAAATACCTAGGTAATCTGAAATAGAAAACATAGAGACTATTAGAAATATCATGTCAAAATTATTAATATTTAATTACTCAGCTTCATGGCCTAATGGAAAGAATACAGATTTTGCAGTTTGGCATACATGGGTTTGGATGCTAGTTCCACTGTTTCTTAGTTATCTTTTTTCGGCATGTTATTTGAGTTCCTCTTCTGTGAAATGTGGATAATCATTGTCTCTCTAACAGGGATATAGTGAAGATTAAAGGAGTTAATATATGTAAAGTATCTAGTACATGGAACATAGGCGCTCCAGAAATATTAATCCCCTTATTATTGCACATATTGTTTCTGCTTCGTAAGTAATAACCTCGGTGTTATCTGAATGAATCACATAATCTTTCTCTGCCTTTAATGCATGTTATTTCATTTTATTAAGAAAGTCTTTTTCCCTTTTCATTGCTTGTTCCTTGACTTCTCATACACCCTGTGTTTATTTCTGCCAAATCACTTAGCAGAATGCACACTGAATGCTGATGTGTCTTGTAGCTCCTTTTACAATCATATTTAGCCAGCATAAACTCCACCAAACTCTAAGCTCCTTGGGGAAGGTAACTTGTTAAACTTGAAACTGTGAAGGATCTGAGATGTTACTCTACTTGCAACATTTGGACAAACAAGTTAGTGTGCCATAGTGTGGGCGTATGTGTGTATGTGTGTGTGGTGTATACATGTAGATATGTATATATACCCCCCCCAGCAGACACATCTGGATTAGGTAACAGACCATTTACTCTCAGAGAATCTTGTGCCTTGTATAATTTTCCCACTCCCATTTTCCTACAGGGTGACCCAATGAGGGCCAGAAATACTGCACGGACAAAACTCCCAATTTATAAAGCTCAGCAGCTATTACAGGGCAACTAGCACATCTGGCCCTCATTCCCTCAATAGAAAGAGACAGACATATCTTTATGTTGGAACAAAAACAAAAAAAAGTTCTTTCAGGGAAGAAGAAAGTTTTCTACTCTGAAAGTAAACAAATGGTTCCAGGGGAGATGTGAGTTTAAATTTTTTTAGAACAATATATGTACTGTATTACAATTCTAAGGCATATTTTGCATTAACTCATAAGGGCCAGACCATGCATACATATTCTGGAGCGCTTCCTTCCAATATAACCATGTCTCTTTGAAATGTGCATCTTTATTTTCCAAATGCTTAGAGGATTAGTGAATTATTTTATATTATAGTTTTCTGATTCTTTGATTTTCAGGTATTATAACTATCTGTAAGAAATTTTTTGGTTGATATTTTCTCTCCCCATGAGTGTGAAACCTTTGTAAGTAAGAGCTGTACCTGTGTTTCCTTTGGAATTTGTAGTGTTAATAATAGTACTAACTGCGAGGAGGTTGTCCAGTAAATACCTAGTTGCTGACTGGTGTCTCTGGTTAACCAACATCGGGAGGAGAAAAGAAAAATCCATGTTTTTAACATAATGTAGATGATATGATTTTGAAAGTATAAAGCTAAAATTCTTTTGTTATTTTTTTATGCTGATCTACATGGTGCAGCAGATCATCTCCATGGTATGACACAGGTGTCTGTCTAAAGAGGACTTTGGTTCAAACACCTAAGATCAGTGACTTTCCAAAGATATGCCAAGACAGCAACTCCCACTGAGTTAACACCTATTTTGTGTCAAGCCCTGTGTCAGGTCCCTTTTATACACTTTCTTACTTTTATCTTTGTATCTTCACAGACCAGCAGTAGGCATATTATAAAGTAGTTGTTCAGTTATTCTTTCTAGAATTTACTCAAAATTATTAATTAGGTAGCCTGACTAGAGGCAATCCGGGTATCCCATTCTTCACTTACTCATGAAAATATTGACTTAATGGAGAAACAGTCTCTTAGGTTACTAAGTTTATCCATAGCTTTGAAATATGGTCACACACATTAGTGCTAGCTGTATGTGAAGGACAGTGGGGTAGTCGGCCATTGTCAACCACAATGGCATATGATTTCTCCCAGACTCATTATAATCTCTTTCCTATGCCAATACAAGATGCACAATACTAAAACCCTAAAATAGTATCCCCAGGCATTGTGTTCTAATCCAGTCTACTCCAAGGAATCTGGAATATATAAAGAGCCTGGTATATAAAGCCATAACTGCTTTTATTCCTTTCCCCCTTCAAGACATGATTGATGTTTGCAAGTGTGGTCATTTCTCACTTCTTTGTGCCTGTTCTCTTCAAAGGCTGAGTTTCTAGGCAGCACTGAATAGTTTGGGCCAAGATTTTGTGATCGTTGCTGTTTTCTGTGCTCACACTGACATCAAGACTTTCTCCCTGATTCATTTCTCTCTGGGGAAATGCTAGGTTACTTTCAAAACATATCATAGTAGGAATGGTTGAGACACAATTAAAACAAATATAGTGTTCAATACCAAAGTTATGGTGTTTGATAATTATGACAAATTAAAGATGGCACAAGATTATTTCACATCCTTTCTACTAAGAGATAGGGTTTAACTCCCTTCTCCTTGCATTTCCACTTGCCTTAATAATTTGTTTCACCAGTTGAATGCACTGAAAGTGACATTATGGGAATTCCAAGCTAGGTCAAATGGGCTTGTAGCCACCCCCCCACCAAAAAAAAAAGCTGTAGTGTTAATCATTTAATATGCCAAGGAATTAATTTCACAATTTCTCATAGGGAAAACTTTGATTTTAATTCAGGTCAATTAAACTTAACTTGAAATAATTGCTCTAAAGTTATATATATATATATTACACACACACAAATATAAGGCTAAAAAACCTTATATTTACTATTCTATCTACCTGAGTTGTCATATGGCCTTTCTCTGGAATTCAAATCACTGTGAAATACGTCTTTGAAAGATGATAAAGGGGCAGAATATTCACTGCTGCACTTTTGGAAAATATTTTTGTGTGTGTATTTTGAGAAGAATATTCATCACAAAATGATAAATCATCTCAGAGTAGCCTCACTTTCTTTTGCAAACTATATTTTTCGCTTATGCCAACTTCAGAAATGTTAGAAATAATTTATTTCTATAATATTTATTTATTTGGCTAGAATCTATTTGGATAACTTGGGTCATTGCCAAGATTATTTTGCTGGGATTTCTTGCAATATTAGCTTTAAAGAGAAAAACAAATAAATTAAGAGTTTTACCGCAAACCCTATCGTGTGAAATAGCAAAGGCTAAGAAGAGATAAACACCTGGTGACATTAAAGAGTTAGCAAGATTTAACCTCCATTTGTCTAATGTAAGAAGTCCTTTTTTTTTCCACCACAGCTTGAAACTTCCCTGATAATTATTGACTAATTTGTTGGCTACTCTAATTTTTGTTTTAATTAATTATAAATGGAAGCCAATTTAACATAGAGTTAACTTTGGAAGTCATAATAATTGATACTATTTATTAGGTAAACTACATACATTTATGGTATTAACACAAGGCTGGAAAAAATTCTGTGAGTGATTAAATGGACAATTGTTTTAACCCTAAGTCCTATTAATAATTTATGCATCATAAAATTATCTAAGGGCAAAATAAATTTATTATTCACTGATAAAAAAGGTCAGGAAAAACTGTATATAGAGAAAAAAGGAAATTGAGGAGGACAGGCATGGCTCTGTTTGTTTTAGCTTTCACTTCCAATTTTAAGACAAGATTTAAATTTTATCTAGCATCAACTAGACCAGAAAAATAGTTGATATTTATATTCAAAGCAGTCTAGTTTCAGATACAGAAAAAGTAGATTAATAAAATTCCTGGAGCTATGTATCTTATGTTATAATTATGAGTTGGAGACCTAAAAGATGAGATTGAGAAAATTGAAGAATATAAAATACAACTTCCGTTATTTATTTATTTTTACATGAATAATCTCGGAGATCCAGGGTATGTATTTATTTTTCTCAGTTTTACAAATGAGTAAAGTGGTTCAAAGAAGATTCAATACTCTGGATAACGCCACTAAGAGATAAGAAAAGCCTTAAGAGACTCTCGTAACTGTCAAGCAAAAGAGATGAAATAAATTACACAAAATATTAACATTCAGTTATGACAACATGTCAGACATTATCTAGAGATGGAAGATAATGAACTGAACAAGATCAAGTTCTTGATTTATGAAGCAAATGTTTTGTGAGGAAAAGACACAATAAATGAGTCCATAATTACTACAATATGAGTCCTAGAAAATAAATAGATAAGTTATAGAGTATAGAATGATGAAGGGTATACTTTCATTTTAGGTATTTTGATTACAAAAGTTATTTCTGAAGAGGTGAAATTTGAGCAAATCATTGTAAGCCTTGAGGACAGGTGGCCCAGCCTGAACACCTTGGCAGAACTGAACTTGCCATGGCCTAGAATCCCAGGAGGACCATGTGGCCAGACCAGAGAGAGGAAAAGAAAGGGCTGTAGCAATTTCCATCATAGAATTCCCCAGTGGCCTGATCTAATTAATCAAATTTGATCATTCCACCGCAATGTACATATGCATGGAAACACTACATCGTACCCCATAAGTATATAGTTATTATTTTTCAATTAAAAATAAAATAAAACCTTAAAAATACATGTACATGATTTGTAATGGTAAAAGTTACAAATTACTGATGGAAGAAATAAAATATAATCTAAATAAAAGGCATTTTCTTAAGGAAAAAAAAAAACCTTAAATTGCACAATGCTGCAGCTCTCCCATTTCCTCTTGAATTAGGCTTTGCTCTCATTTGCCTCTACCTTGCTGCAATCCAACTCTCCTTTTAGTGCTCATTAAGAAGAACTTTCCAGAAGATTCAGAATTTCAAAGTTCTCAGTCTTTTTGGTGCTGTCTAATTGTCACAGTTTGTGTCACAGAGTCCCACTGTTAGTTCACTGGTCTCTTTAATATAAGAGACCTAGTAGGTTGAGCACCTTGGGACTGATCCTTAGCCATGAATGAGCTGTATCTATGGAAGGTAAGGAACGTAAAAAAAAAAAACCAAAACAAACAAACAAACAAACAAAAAACTGCTATGAGTGTCTTCTACTTCGTCCATTTTTTCTGTGTCTTCTCTCCAGTTTTCTCAGAAGCAGTAGTCCATGCTACAATTTATTTAAACACTAATACTGCAGCCATGTTTCCTCCTGACATCTTGCCCTATGCTTGCACTACTTTTCATGCCATAATCAGTGGTCATTTGAGTAATTTGTAGTGGTACGATAAGCCTTGGATTACTATTGCCCTACATTTGCTAGCAATTACCCAAGCACTCAGCAATTATGTCAGCTAACCAAACCCAGATTCATAATTTCAGATTCCTATTTACTTGGGCCACTACTAGAACCAATTACAGCATCCTAGCAGAAAAGTAGACGATATAATCAGTATGGACAACTAAATAGAGTTTAATGAATGTACGGGCTTCTTATAAAGCCTGAGGCAGGGTGGAGAAAAGCAGCCAGGGATGATGAGGCATTCCTAGCAACAATGGAAAACACTTCCATTCCTAGGTCTTAAGTGACAAGGAGAGAGGAAGCTGTTACTAGAACATGGAAGGAAAAATCTAGTTGTAGGTGAGGATTACTGTGATCTTTGAGAGGGACTCACCTATCACTAATCACAGATCAGAAAGTATGGAGTGGATGGAATAAATACCTCCGTCTTGTTTTTCTGCCACTTGCCGATCTACTGCTGCTGCCCCCTATTGGTCTGACCAAACCAGAGCCTGAATGCTGAGGAGCTCCAGTAATGTCCATGAAAGTTACATTCCTGGGGCAGAGAAGGTAATGAAGAGTGGAGAGTCAATCTAAATAGCAAAGGATAGATACCAAGTACACTGACTTTTCATGTCTGTGCATTTTGCTGTCTACCTGGCAAACCCACCACACACACAGACAAAAGTGTTATCCTATGGGTTGTGTATACTAGAAACAGACCAACTAATCTTTATTGTTTATAAAATTCTGAAATTTAAAATTTAAGATTCTCAATTTAGAGACTGCCTAATTGACCTACAGTGGTACAGATATCCAACAGAGTTGTTCTGCCAGTAGATAAGCAGCCTTTACCATCATTTGCCAGGAACTGTTTGTTCTTTCTTTCTTTAAACACACACATACACACACACTTTGTAATTGTGTACTAAAATTGTGTCGATTCACACAAGTCACCATGGACAAATGACATTTCTTGAATATGACAGTAAACTGAATTTCCCTGGTATTCAAGTTAAACCCCTGATCTACAAAGGAACAAGTCTGGAAGAAACAGCACATCAGACTCTGCTGACCTGAGGATGATGCTGCTGGCTGCCACATAAGCTTGCAGGAAGATATAGGGGGCAATCTTTAATGAATTGCGGATAACCAGATGTGGGTTAGCATGAGTTTATAAAGCCCATGCAGATACAAGGGTTAATATCCTCTTGCATGAGTTTCTCTACAAATTCCATCAGGTGCTCACAGACGAAAACAAGGAGAATCTTGGAAAAGCTATTCTTATGGTGCTTTCTGAAGAGAAAAACAGCAGCCATTGCTAAAACTCTGCCCAGATCTATTTCCAATGCTTCACTATGGAACATAAGCCTCAGGCCACATGTAAAAGAGCAACAAAATCTGTCACCTTGGGGATATTGATGGAAACCCACTGCAGCTAGGTTAAGGAAAAAAGAAACTACTACTCATATGAGAGGAACAGAAATACTTTTAGACCCCATGCTGCAGATAGAGGAGGAATAGGAGCATTTGTGAAGGCAATACCTCCGAGAATCAGGAACACACAGATGTCTTACAATGTATGTTGATCAGAACATTAGATAGAATGATCACTGCCCCCTGGCTCCTGCAAAATTCTGCTCCTCACCACCATATTATCCTTATTAAGAATAAGACGTGACAAAGAACCTACTGGCTACTACCTCTCATAAACACAGACACGAACATACTTAAATAAATTTTAGCAAATCAAATCTAGCAATATCCAGTAATATATAAAAGAGAATACTACTCATGAACAAATGACTCAAGTGATGTTTATACCAGGAAAGAAAGAAAAGATCTGTTAACATTCAAATACTAATCAAAATAATTGACATTATTAAAAGCATATGTGTCAAGAGAGATATAGAAACCATTTGAAAATATTTACTGTAAAAACTTTTCTGCAACCAAAGAATAAGGGGTAACTTCCTCAATTAGATAAAGAGCATTTATGGAAAACCTACAGCTATTATCATACTTAATGGTGAATGACTTTCTCTTCCTCACCCTACACTTGAAAATATAACCATCATATTTTCTCTCATCATTTTATTTCAACATTGTATTAAGTATCAGTCAATTTAATAAATCAAGAAAGATATAATAAATAAAAGGCATACATATTGAAATGGAAGAAGTATAATTCTATTTATTCATTGATGATATTACCATCTATGAAGGTAACTACAAAATATATACTGGAAGAAATAGACAATTTTATCATAGTTACAGAATTCAAGATCAATATACAAAAATAGATTATATATCTACATATGCACTACCATTCCATATTCATAAATAGAGATTAAAAATACCCTTCACAAAAGAAAAAGAAAAAATGCCCTTCCCAATAGCATTAAATATATGGAGACTTTAGGGGTAGATATTAAAAGATAAATAAAAAATCTTTATAACAAAAATGCAAACTATTTTTGTTGGTAATTTTAGAATGCCTCAATAAAAATTGACTTATACTGTGCTCAAGCAATAGAAAAATAAATGTTAAAATGTTAGGGATAAACAAACTGGTACATCCACACAGTGGAATATTACTCAGTGATAAAAAGAAATGAACTATCAAACTATGAAAACGAAAAGAGGAAACTTAAATAAGTATTTTTAAGTGAAAGAAACCGATATGAAAATGCTGCACACTATGATTTCAAGTATAGGGCATTCTGCAAAAGGCAAAACCATGAAGATAGTAAAAACATTAGGGGTTCTGGAAGAAAAGAAGGGATGAATAGGTGGGAGATGAGATTTGGGACAGTGAAACTCTCTCATATATTACTCTACTAGTGGACGCCTGTCATTTTATATTTGGCAAAGCCCCTAGAATGCATAATACAAAGAGTGAAGCCTAATGTAAACTATAGACTTAAATTAATAATAACATTTCAATGTTTGTTGATCTATTATAACATATGCAACACGCCAATGCAAGATGTTAACTATAGGGAAAATCGGGGGCAAGGGAGGGAGACTGAGGATAAGGGAGGGGGTGCTAAGGGAGTATTTGGGAGCGCTCTATACATTCCACTGAATTTCTCTATAAACCTAACACTGATCAATGCAATGAAGTCAATTAATTTTTCTAAGTGTTAGGGATTTTTTTGTTATTATTATTATTTTTTTTTTTACCAAATCTAAAGATTTCATCAATCTCAAATAAAATCCTAGCAGGGTTTGTGTAGACATTAAGAAGATGATTCCAAAATTTACATTTAATTAAAAGTTACCCAGACTAGCCAAGGCATTTTGACAAAGAGAAACACATTCTGAGGATCAAGAAGACATAAATACAAGATTTATTATAAAGCTACAATAATCAATAAACCATGTTTTTTTACACAGAATAGGCATATAAATCAGTGAAACAGGGTAGAGTCTAGAAGTAAATATATATATGTGACCAATTAATTATTAACATAGATGCCTAGGCAAATCAATGGAGAATGAATACTAATATTTTTAATAATAATATAGGAAAAATTTTATATTCTAATTCAATGGAGTATAAATGTCAGAGTTAAAACTGAAAATTTTTGGAAAATAAAAGTTAAAATCTTAGTGACTGTAGGTAAGTCACATTTCTGAAGACATAAAAAGCAGAAATGAAAAACATTGGTAATTAGGCTTCAATGAATAGGAAAGCACTATACAATGGGAAAATGTGTGAGATATATATACTATATACATGTAATTAATTATCTCGTAGGTATATTTGTGTGTATATATACTACACATACATATATGATTATAGTATAAATATGTGATCCATCATACCATATATATTTATAGTAAAATATATCCAACAAGTATGCATGTACACACACACATGCACGTGTACATATGCAGCTCAATAATGGAAACACAAACAATGAAATAAGAGAATGGGAAAAAAATTTGATCAGACCCTTAACCAAAACAATATAAGATGGCAAATAAGCATCTGAAAAATGCTCACAATCATCAGCCTTCAGAAAATGCAAGTTAAGACCATGATGATAGACTGTGGTGTACCTACCAGTTTAAATAAACACGAAATGGTTGACAACACTAAATGTGGGAGGATGTCAAGAACTGGAACTCTCATATATTGCTGGTGAGAATACATCATGGTGCGACTTTGGAACATAATTTAGCAAAATATTTAAAAATTGAACTTTAAATATGTTTACCACATGACCCAGTAATTCCCCTCATAGGTATCTGTGTAAGAGAAATCAAATTGTGGGAACATATACACACTTGTCTTCAAGTGTGTATAGCAGCTTCATTGATAATAGCCATAATCTGAAAGCAACAAAAATGTTTATCAAAAAAATTATTTATCAAAAGTTAATGGATAAACTAATTATGGTTATATCCATACCGTACATGTTAATTAGCAGTAAAAAGAACTACTGACACAGACAACAACATATATAAATCTTAGACATTAAGCTAACTGAAAGTAACCAGGTACAAACAATTGTATCATGTATGATTTCATCATATAAAATGTAAGTGGAGACACAGTTACAATGTTAGAAAGCAGATTGGTGATTGTAGGTCTGTGGCAAGGGAAAACTTGGGGTGATGGAATTGTACATAGTCGATAATTACACAACTGTGTATATTTGTCAAAAGCCATTGCACTGTACACTCACAAATGGCGAATTTTATTATATGTAAATTACACCTCAATAAATCTGAAAATACTCAAACATAATTACACAAGCTCAAGAGCTCTAGAACTTTCCTGGATCCCAGGAAAAGCACATGCATGTTCAAATTTTCCTTGGATCATGTGGGATCTTCTAATGAATTCCCTCTTTTGTTTAAGCCAAAAATAAATGAACAAATACATTGGTCACGTAAAACATTACAATATATATTTACATGCCATTTAATTTGTTTATTTTCATTATTTTCAGACAAAAATAGAAATGGTCACTAGGGAGAGACTTGATTTCAGGATCCAATAAAAAGAACAAAGATGTTTCAATACAAGAGTCAGGATTTAAAAAAATGGAACAAAATGGGCATAAATTAAATGTAAATGCAAATGTTCTTTTACTCATTCAAATTTAATGAGAGGTGAAATTATTAGAGACGTAGAAGTATCTAAACATGAACTGAATGACAATATCATGTGAAATTTATAGAGAAGAATAGAGCCTATTACATGTAATTATTTTTATTTGTAATAAATTTGAATCAAACACAGGGAGATTGAGAAGCAGTCTAGCAGATCATGCAACATCCACATGCAAAAAACATTTGTTTTCTCTAGTCAATATCTTTTGTTTTGCATAGATAGATTGCAATTTTTTTGTTAGACTTCACTGCCTTTTAAGAGAAATAATAGGTTTTACGGGTATTTGAGATTTTTAACTCACAACGTTCTCTGAAGTTCTCTCTCCATCTCTTCCCAATACCAAATAGACTCTATACAAATAATCATAATTCCAGAAAAATTGAAGCAACAACTTTGGTAAAAACTGGACAGTTACCATTAATGAAATTATAGCAAAAATGAAATCAAGTAGTGAAAAAGAATGAGAAAGTGTTTGGAGCATAATATAAGCAGAAACACCCATGTATGAATTCTGCTTTTACAACTTTATTTGCATTGCCTTGGACAAGTCCCCTCACCATTGGGAGCCTTGATTTCCTCATATGTAAAAATGAAGATTGCAAACCCTACCTTGGGAAATAGATGAAAGTGGAAGAAAGCTCTTCTTACACTCTTAAATGTTAAATGTATGCTAATGTTAAGTATTCTTATTCTCAAGTAGACTAATAGCAATATTTATAAGCCTATGGATATTTTGAGCATTTCACAGAGCTGTTGATTCTTCTTTGTGAAATATATTCAAATGTTATCCCTTCTCCCTGGATAATAGAGGAAGTTACTTTAAAACCGTGAAAAGCAGTTAATAAGATGTGCTCCAATGTGTGCTAGTGGTATTTGCTTACTGAAGCCACTATTTTTATCTTGGCATATATGAATAGTTGTTTAAATCTTTGGCAGCACAATGAAAGATTATATATTATGCAGAGGTTGGCCTATGTGATTACTGACTGTAAGTAGTTATCAATACTTTAGCCTAAAAGAGAAATAATGATTCAAATGTACGATGAAATCCTCATCTCATCACGATTCCTATTCCCCTGCCCTCAATATTTTAGGAAAATTTGATGATATTTTTATTTCTCCTAATCTCTTCTGGCTCAAATTTTCTACTTCTACTGTAGTTCTTATTATGTGCTATGCTACTTCCCACCTCTGTGATTTCAAAAGGATGACAACAGATAATGTGAAGGGGACTGAACAAAAAAAAATATAAAGTTTCACTGTCAGGTTTTCTCTAATCTTGATATTAGCTTTTAGGAGCCAATATTATGATCTTAGTACTGTTTAGTTTTCCATAACAGTGTTGCATAGTTCACCTCATTTACTTTTGTAACTATCAAATGAGTGAGATTTTTATGATACACATTAAACTCTTCATCTTCGATAGGAAGAAATAGGATCAGACTGGTTAAGAAAGGTGTCCATGTTATGAAATAAGCAAAGCCATTTTGCAGAATAAAATTTCAACACTTGACTTCCTTAATCTAGACAGAAATGTTGCCATTTGCCTCTTTAATAATTCATGATTTTGACTTCTTTCTCAGTTAGTGCTCTCATCCAGTATTTGGTAAAATGTTTGTCCTTCTGTGTTAGTTCTACTTTAATCCCTTCATATTCTTGAATTTCTTTTTGCAAATCAACAGTAAGTAGTGTTTTCTCCATTTATTTTTAATTCAGGGCTACAATGTTGCTCTGGATGACATAAGTGCCAATCAAAATATAATTATAAATATTTCAAATGTCAGCACATTGGAAAAGTTTGGCTTCAATAATGTCAATCATCTCTATTTCCTCCCAATTATAGTATACAACCAAAATCCACAAAGTTCGCAAGTTAGAGCAAACCCTTCTTATGCTTTACTTTTCCTATCGCTAAAGAAGCTTATAATTCTAAAAGATACTATTTCTTAATAATGGTGTAAAATATTGCCAATCTCGTTTTAATTGGATAGGAACAATTTAGGAATAACTCCTTTTCAGTCCATTGTTGACCTATCTTTACGAGATGGCAATTTATTCACAGTGGAAGCCAATGCCATACCAAGAGGGAGCAATTATTAGCATTTCATATCAAGTACACATTCAGAGTTTCCAGGTTGTCAGCAAAATCATGTGCAAATTATCAGCAAGTTAAAATTAGCAGACTTGATAAGCACAATAAATTCTACATAGCATTAAAATCTCACTAAGTGTAAAGAACAACTTTAGATTTTGGACCTTTGGAAAACAAGCCCCAGGGTATATTTCTTCATTTAGATGTAATCTGTCCCAACCATCTTATTATTGGCCTAAGATAATCACTGCTTGTGTTTACATGCTTGGTTATTTATAAGATAATTGGGTTCATTTTGAGTATGTAAAGCAATAAATGTCTCCCAAGGCTCAAACTATTTTCAAATTATTCTTCGCCCTTTGGAGCTTAGTTGCTTTTGAGCTTGGAAGACTGTGGTGTAGAATGTTTTATTTCTGCTTTCATTTTTTTTTTCCTTTTGATTGCAACTTCAGCTTAAGTGCTTATAAATTCTGTACTTTTAGTCATTTCACAGAGAAATAATGTGGGATTGACTGTACAAATGATGTAAGGCTGACAAGAGAGTTTGGAGAATGCACTTTGGCAAAACCACCTCGAACTTGACAGAGCTCAAGATTTTTAATTCTCCTATTGTCCCTACTCATCCAGTACCATTATTTTTCATCCTCATAGCTCATTTTTCCTATCAGATTAGAATATAAAGTTTGATAATACTCACATGTTATTAAGGTAAATAGTTAATGGGTATTGAATGAGCATTGCCTATATGCCAGAAACAGAAAAACATTTTAGCCCTTGTGGAATTCCAGATGATTATGCACCTGATTTTAAATGTTATAGAGAAAAATCCAATCAGGGAATAGTTCAAGATTTTCAAGAATAGATTTCCAATTTTAATTAGGTAGTCAGGAAAATATTCACTGATAAGGTGATATTTGATTAAAAACCTGAAAATCTTATATAGTACAGCACACAGATATTTGGGAGAAATATACAGATGAATGACAAGTAGGCAAATACAGCTTAGGTAGCATGAACACAGGAAAAAGCCTAGGAGAGATGCCAGAGAGTTAACACAGAGCCAGATAATGGGGTTTTGTAGGCCTTTTAGGAATGACTTTGATTTTTATTCTGAGCGATGCAGAGGCATTAATATGATCTGATTATCTGTTGACAGGATCACTCATTGCTCTGTTGAGAAGCATAGGTGTACACACTCACGTCCACAAGTTATATGCAGAAACAGTAAAATCAGTTTGAAGGCTACTGCAATAAACCACATGAAAGTGACAGTAATTTGGACCAGAGCATTAGCAGTAAATGTAATGAGTAATAGATATATTTCCATGGTAGAGATGCCATTGAAGGGCTGATGTATTAACTGAGAAGGGAAATAAAGACGAGTACTTAAAATTATTCAAAATGCATTGGCCTAAGGAACTGGAAAAGACATGCTGCCATTATGTGAGCTGGGAAGATCAAATACACAGTAGAATTGTCATTTTTTTATTTTTTTTATTACATCAACCAGAAGAGAAGAATTAGAGAAAAGAGGAAGATTTCACTTTGGGGCATGTTAAGATTGAGATTACTATTAGACAATCAAGTTTAAAGGTTGAATAAACAACTGAATATGTGAGTCTGCAGTTCAGGCCGGATATAGGTGTCATCAATGTATGCATTAAATTTGAAAGCAAGAATATGGATAAAATGACTATTGAAGTTAGGGTTGGTAGAAGTGTTCCATTAGTTAAATCTTTAGGAATTCTACTGTTAAGAAATCAGACAGATGAGAGAAAGTGCTAACGAAAAAAAAAAGTGAAATTGGTAGAAGAACAAAAGGAAAATATGATGACTTAGAAATCAGGAAGGCAATGTTTCAAGGAGAATAGAAGGATTAACTGAATTATTAGTTATTGACGAATTTATAATCAGATATAGGAAAGTGGAACCAACTGAGGATCTTGAGACTATTATTTTGATAAAATGATAGGCTGATGAAAATGGGTTCAAGATAGAAAGGGAGAGGGCACAATATAGGCAGTTACTTGAGGGTTTTTTCCTTTTATACCATAAATAAGTAGATACAGGGTAAGAGGAGGATTTATTTAGGAATGTGAGAAATTACATTTAATGTGAGTGCTGAGCAAAGAATAAACAGAAGAAAATTGACGATGTAACTTAAGAAAAGCATAATCACTGGAGCAATATAACCTTCTAAGGCAAGAGGGCATGAGAATGAGTGCACAAGCAAACACGATGGGCTTTGCTGGGAACACAAGATGTTCACCCACTACCACAGGAGACTAAGAAGAGAATATGGGTACAAGTATATATCTATGGGAAGATACGGGAATAAGGGCAAAAATGAAGAGAGAGAATGAAGATGGAAAGGAGATATTGTAGGTATTATGACAGAAGAGTACATAAGAAATAATTACCTAGGAGACCAACAAAGTTCCTGAGAATTAGGAAAATAGAGGGTGATTGTAAGAAGGAATGGTGGGTACCCTTGATGTTGGATATCAAAAACATAAATTCAAACCAAGAAACATGTTTATGTGTTTTTCCCTAGGCATATTCCACTGACCAGCAATGCTCTAATTCAGCCTTAGCTTCATTTTGATGTCTCAAAAGGGGTCATAAACTCAGGGAACAATGACAAACATGTAACAGTGCCTCAGTCATTCTGTTGTTACAAAGGCTTTCTCCACAATCATAGTGCAGAACTCTGTAGCAGTCCAGACTTGATCAAGCCTAAAATTCTAAGTGTACATTTCATAGTGCTGAACCTGTATCCAAATAGTAATAACTTCTTTTTTTTTTTTTTGAGACAAATAGTAATAACATCCTCTGATGAATTATTTGTTAAAAGGTCCTGAAACAATTAGTGGTTTAACAAGAGTGTGTAATAGAAAAAAAGCAGTTGCCATAAGTAGCCAAG
The DNA here is from genome assembly GCA_963574885.1 of Lepilemur ruficaudatus. Lineage (NCBI taxonomy): Eukaryota > Metazoa > Chordata > Mammalia > Primates > Lepilemuridae > Lepilemur > Lepilemur ruficaudatus. The sequence continues at coordinate 27,694 of CAUYRT010049330.1, forward strand.
CCTCTTCAGAAAGAAAGACCTAGTCCAATTTATAATTTCAGTCCCAAAAGGAAGGAGATTGTTAGCAAGAAATCAAAATGGCATGTATTTTCTTACTTGAAAATGCCAAGGGACATCTTACTAATCACATTAATGGTAGGAAAAGAAATAGTAAGGATCCATACAATCATGTGGAGAGAAGATTTTGTTTTTCTTCTTTATGTTTTATTTTTTATATTACTACTTAAGCCACATGTAAGAAGAAAAGTAAATTACATTTTGTTCAGTTTTTCATGACATTTTTAACACATACAATAATGTCTAATGAATAAAGAGATGAGAGTCTTATTATCTGAAGAATTTGATAATTCTTTGCCCAATCCAGAGTTCCTTGTTTTTCTACTTACAACGATGCCACTTATTCAGCTTTATTGAGCCACAATTGATAAATAAAATTTGTATATAAATAAGGTGTACAAACTGTGTGAAAAATTACCATAATCAAGCTAATTAACATATCTGTCACATAACATAGTTGCCATTTTATGTGTATGTGTGTGGTGAGAAGACTTGAGATCTACTGTCTTGGCAAATTTCAAGTACACAATGCATTATTAACTAAAGTCACCATGTTAATACATTAAGTCTTTAAAATGTATTCATCTTATAACTGAAGTGTGTATACTTTATCCAATAACCAATGCCTTTCCCAGCCTCTGGCAACCACCATTCTACTCTGTTACTATGAGTTTGTTTTTTTGTTTAGATTCCAAATATAAGTGAACTCATGCAATATATGGCTTTCTGTGTCTGGCTTATTTCACTTAGCATGATATCCACCAGGTTCATCCATATTGTCACAAATGGCACAATTTTCTTCTTTTATGAGAATGAGCAATATTCTGTCAAATGTGTATAATGCATTTACTTTATCTATTTATCTGTTGATGGACACTTTTTTCCATGTCTTGGCTGTTTTGAATAGTGCTTCAATGAAACTGGGAGTGCAAAAGACACACTGATTTCATTTCCTTTGTATTTATACCCAGAAGTGGGATTGCTAGATCGTATGGTAGTTATATATTTAATTTTTTAAAGATTCTGCATACTGTTTTTTATCTTGTTTATAGCTAGAACTCTACTTTTAACTCACACTAGAAAAAGCATATAAGAAAGTGGACACAATGCTTATTGTGCTTGGTATTCAAGGTCCCTGCGGGAGCAGAAGTATTGACCTACTGACTGCATGCTTCCCTTGCTTCCCTTTATACCTCAACTATTATTCCTGTCTCATTAGATACTGGTTCACTTTAATTCATCATCTTTTTCAAGCACTATACTTGTCCCTCAGATTTAATAACAACTTTTCCTTCTGTGGTTTTGACACTGTGACCCTTCATTCTTTAACTAACTTTTGTATTCATTCTTCTTTTGTTTCTGGCCACAAGGTCAATTAACTCACCTATTTCAGTTAGAGCACTTAGGCTCTAAGCTCAGCATCCGTACACAAGGCCATTATCCCTTCAAGGTCTTCCCATGCATCATGCAAAGAAAAATCAAGCACTTATAGAATATAGTGATATTTTAGGCATATTAGTTAACATTTCAACTTCCTTCAACTCCCATATCCAGTAGGTTTCCTGATTTTATCATTTCACCCTCAGCAGCTCCTCTTGTAACAATTGCCTCCTCTCTATTTAAATACTCAATGTCAATGTTGTGGCGTGGCCTGCGGAGGTTAACTTCTTAAATAGTTTCCTCACTTTCAATTTTACTGCCATTAAAATGTCCATATTACCCAAGTGATCTACAAGCTCAGTGCAATCCCTATCTAAATCCCAAAGACATTTTTTGCAGAAATAGGAAAAACAGTATAAAATTCATATGGAACCACAGAAGACGACTAGTAGCTTAATCAATCTTGAGAAAGAAGAACAAAGCTGAAGCATTACACTTCCTGATTTCAAAATATGTTATAAAGCTACAGTAATTCAAACAGTGTAGCAGTGGCATAAGAACAGGCACATAGACCAATGGAACACAATAAAGCCCTGAAATAAACCCAGACATATGCAGGTGACTGATCTTTGATAAGGATGTCAAGAATACACGATGATGAAAAAATAGTCTTTTCAATAAACAGGGTTGGGAAAATCTAACATTCATATGTAAAGAAATGAAAGTGAACTCTTACCCTACACTGTACACAAAAATCAGCTCAACATGTATTAAAGACTTATGTGTAAAACTTGAAACTATAAAACTGTAGAAAAACATATAAGGAAAAATCTTCATGATTATGTCTTGGCAATAATTTCTTGGATATGACACCAAACTTACAGGCAACAAAAGCAAACATAGACAAGAGGAACTCTATCAAACTGAAAAGTCTGTACAACAAAGGAAACAATAAACAGTTAAAACACAACTTATAGAATGGGAGAAAATGCTTACAAACCATAAATCTGATAAAAGCTTAAATTCTAAAATACATAAGGAACTCCTACAACTCAAAAGCAAAACAGAACAAAACAAACTAAAACCCCGTGAAAACTAATAACTTGATTTAAAAATGAGCTAAAGACTTCAATAGACATTTCTCCAAAGAAGATATAGAAATAAATATACAATATGTAGATGAAAAGATGCCCAATGTCACTAATCATTAGAGACATGTAAATCAAAACCACAATAGGTGTTGGGCAGGTGGGGAGAAGGAGGTGGGGTATACACAACCTAAAGCGTGTGATGCTCACAGTTCGAGGGGTGGACATGCTTGAAGCTCTGACTCGGATGGGGCAAAGGCAATATAATGTTTAGGTAACCTAAACACTTGTACCTTCGTAATATGCTGAAATAACAAAAGATAAATAAAATAATAAAGTAAAAGTTCAGGGTAATAAAAAAAAACACAATAGATACCACTTCATATCTGCCAGGATGACTATCATAAAAAAAGCAAAAGACAGCAAGCATTAGTGAGAATGTGGTAAAATCAGAACTCTTGTACACTCTTGGTAAGAATGCAAAATGGTGCAGCTGATATGGAAAACAATATGGAATTTCCTCAATAAATTAAAAAATAAAACTACCGTAGGATCCAGAAATCCTGCTTCTACATATATATTCAAAAGAATTGACACCGGAATCTTGAAGAGAGATCCGCACTCCCACATTCTTTGCAGCACTATTCACAATAGCCAATAGGTAGAAACAACATAAATGCCCATTGATGGATAGATGGATAAAGATGTAATATACACATAGAATGGAATATTAGCCTTAAAATGGAAGGGAATTCTGTAATACATAACATATACAAATTATAAGAACATTATGCTAAGCAAAATATTAATAAGTCAGTCAAAGGACAAATACTGCATTATTCCACTTATATGAGGTACCTAGAATAGTCAAATTCATAGAAAGGAAGAATGAAATCATCCTTGCCAGCAGCTGGGGAGAATGGGAAGTGAGAAGTCTCTGTTCAACAGGTATAAATGTTCTATCAAGCAAGGTGACTAAGTTCTAGAGATATTCTATGCACCATTATCGCTATAGCTAACAAGACATTATTGTACACTTGAAAAATTGATTACTAAGGTAGATCTCATGTTTTCTCATCACAATAAAATAAAATAATCATTGAAAAAATCCATGAGTAAAGCTGTCAGACTAGTTTGCTAAAATAGAGCTATTTTCAATGACTCTTTATTCTTTAAATATATCAAAAAATTTTAAATTGCAGGACACACAGAAAATACAGTTTTTGAATTTTCATTCAAAATATTTTACCATCATGTCCCATCATACCTTTTTAGTTATAATTAATCATAAACAGGTCAAAATAAAACATAAAAATTAACAATTATAAAATTTCCAGGAAAAAAGGTAGAATAATTTTCTATGATTTTTGTAAAGCAGACACAAATATCATGAAATATAAAAGAATAGAAAAGATGAATTGTATTTCATCAAAGTTTGATATTGTAAATGACCATTATTTAAAACTTGCAAAGGCAAACTATTGGCTGGGGGAAGATGCTTATAATACATGCATCTGCCAAATAACTTCTAAGAGACATGAGCTGATGGAATTTTTTGAGTGATGGAAATAGTCTACATAAAGATTAGTATAAAGTGTACACAGATGCAGATATCTGTCAAAATCCATCAAATGGTATGCTTAAAATGAATGCATTTCATTGTATGTAAATTACACCTCAATGATGTTGAAAATAAAGATAATAACAAAAATAGTATCATTACCCACATTATTCTCTCTTAAAGAGCTGATGAATGCAAAAAGAAATGTTTTTTTTAGGCTGAATATTGAAACTGGTATTGTAGTTGTTGATTTGACCACATTTCTGAACTAATTTTCATTCATCTTGGCTTGTTGCTGAAATAGTCTATCTAGCCTATGAATCAAATGCTAATCCTCTCCTATTTCATATCCTGCATGATATTCAGGTTTCCCAGTGTTATAACCTCAGCTTTTGGCTGTATTATAACATCCTCCCATATACTTCTACATTGAAAAGCTATGTGTCCCATCATACGGCCTAAGTATACTGTAGTGGTCAACTCCGTATTTTGAGATCTGATTCTTCCTTAAACATACCTTAGTTTCAAGTCTGTGTTTTAATATTTACTCTTCATTCTTTAAATTTGGCAACTTCCACAGTTTGTTATTCCCTCTATATCTCAATCCCTAGTTTCCCTGAGCTCATTAGAAATAACTGCCTTTTAGTACAATGTAAAATTACTTATTGCTCTTCGTTTGACACCCTCTTGGACTGTAAGCTAAAGGCAACTCACCCTGACCTTTGTGTTTGTCTCCTGAGTACTTCTGACAAATAGCACACATGGACTGCCTAACAAAGTGTTATTGAAGAAAATTTATTAGTCTAGGTTAGCAGTTCTGGGCACCAGAATTTTAACATAAATGTAAGCTTGACCTATGTAAATATATACATCTAATAATACCTAGAGAAGTTCATAACTTTTGATATTTATATTGCTAACAAATTGATTTGTAAAAAATCACTGATTACTATTTTGGCATGAAATTACATGCAAAGCATTAACAATAATGAATTTGACTATTATAAAAACATTACAGAAGGTATCCTGAAGACTCTTACGTTCTCATGGCCAGATCCTAGCAAAACCCTTTTGCTAGCCTTAGGAAATGTTTTCTATTCTAGAATACTCCTAAATTCTCTTTTCTTTGCATTATACTGAACCTTCTGATTTTTTTTTTTTTCTATTTGTACGTCCCAAAGAATTTTACATAATGTTGATTCTCGGATGGGATGTTGTGTTTCCATTTTAGGATACTGTTAAAGACTATTATTAAAACTGCACAAACTAAAGTTATTTTTAAATATCTGGGTATTAAATAAATAACTTCTCTAAGTAAATGTTGCAAAGTGCCAGATTTTTCCCCCACCCCCCTCTTGTTAATCAAGAATGGATTCAAGTTCGCTTACCTAAATGGTGTTTGCTGGGAGATTTTGCTGTACCCTGCATTCTCTCTACCATAATCAATATATTTCATCAAGGAGTTGGCAGAGTCATCTAAAAGGATGCTTCCTCTTTCTGCTTCTGAAAAGCAGAATTCCTTTTCAGAAGCAGAGATAGAGACTCCTTATTCTCAGCTTGAAAATTGATCACAGACTTTTTTTTATGCCAGGAAACATTTATACATTGTCCTGCATCATTTCAACTATGCCGTTTCACTAGTCAAAATCTGTATCATCTAAAGGGATGTCATCTAAAAGGATGCTTCCTCTTTCTGCTTCTGAAAAGCAGAATTCCTTTTCAGAAGCAGAGATAGAGGCTCCTTATTCTCAGCTTGAAAATTGATCACAGACTTTTTTTTATGCCAGGAAACATTTATACATTGTCCTGCATCATTTCAACTATGCCGTTTCACTAGTCAAAATCTGTATCCTTGTCTGAAACTTACATGCCTTGGACTTGCTTGGGACGCATGAGTCAATCATAAACTGGAAGGAGAGATTTCTGTATTCTCCTCAGGCAATTATTTTTTCTTATTTAAAACTCTCTCTGGAAATTTGAGAGAGCAAGTTTCTCCCTAGAGGCACAGCCAATGTATATCTTGAGATTTCCTTATAATTTCAATTTTCTGACTTTTTCTTTTCAGTAATGGTAATACATTTAATGAACAAATATAAATTTAGTGTTTATATCTTTGTAAAACATTAACCTGTATGAATTCACAGTTCATATTAAAATATGAGTTTAATATGAGTTCATATTAAAAAATCCTTTGTTATACCATTCAAATGTTATACCATTTGAATCCCAATGTGGGATTCAAAAACTCTATTCATCATAACTAAAGGATATATTTTCTAATATCCCTATATAATAAAATAAGGTTAATCTTCTTAGACACTTGCTTTCTGATGGAAATACATGACTGTAATCTGCTCTAAAATTCCAGGGCCAATTTTGTTGCCAAAATATACAAAATTATCCCCTGGGAATAACAGACATTATAGGTGGTCTAATTGTAAATAAAACAAAAGGATGATTATTCTTCCTGTTTCAAAATGTTAAGCAAGAAGTGTCCTCAAGTCACTGCCTAGGCAGCATTGACAAGGGGGTTTAAGGGCACTGACATATGGTCTTAATTAGATGAGTGACATTGAATTTCCTGTAGTTCAAAGGACAAAGTCTCTGCTTCCTTGGAGACATGCTTTATAATGATTGATTAAATGACAGCCATGAAGCCCTACCTGGGCTGGAGGCTATGTCCATGTTTTAGATGTAGATGACCACCTTCTCTCTGTGTCTTCACATGGTTTTTCTTCTGTGCATGTCTGTGTCCTAATTTCATTTTCTTGCAAGGATGCCAGTTTTATTGAATTAAGGCCTACCTCAATAAACTCATTTTGGCATAATTATGTCTTTGTAGGTCCTGTCTCTAAATACAGTGACTTTCTGAGATACTGGGGTTAAGATGTCAATATATGAATTTTCTTAGGGTATAATTCAGCCCATAGCAATCTGGGGCCAATTCTCTTACCTAGCATTTGAGCCAAGGGAATTCCCTGAGCCACTTGGAACCTCTGTGGCACCTTTCATAGCAGTGACCTGTATAATTCAGAGCTCATGAGACTTTTAGTCTATTTAAAATGTATTTGAATGAGGCTGCAATCTTATAACATTTGTCTTCTTGTCAGAATCTACCATTCCCAGGCAAGGTGAACTTTGTCACCAATGCTGCAAATTTCTTTCTAATTGGGAGACCTGGGTTGGCTATATAAGAGCTGTAACAGAACATAGTGATGAAGTGTTCTTTGATTCTAGAAGACATTTGTCTGATACTAAAGTTACCATCAGCACTTACAGAACATCCTAGAAAAAAAATCACTCTATTACTCATTTTTATATGCTTAAGTTTCCCTGTTAATTTCAAACAGGGCATATCCATCTCTAATACTCTATTACGAGGCTGGTGCGGTAGCTCATGCCTGTAATCCTAGCAATCTGGGAGACCAAGGTGAGCGGATCGTTTGAGCTCAGGAGTTCGAGACCAGCCTGAGCAAGAGTGAGACTCTGTCTCTACTAAAAAAAAAAAAAAAATAGAAAGGAATTTAACTGGACAACTAAAAATATATAGAAAAAATTAGCCGGGCATGGTGGCTCATGCCTGTAGTCCCAGCTCCTCGGGAGGCTGAGGCAGGAGGATCGCTTGAGCCCAGGAGTTTGAGGTTGCTGTTACTTAGGCTGATGCCACAGCACTCTAGCCCTGGCAACAGAGTGAGACTCTGTCAAAGAAAAAAAAAAGAAAGAAAGAAAGAAAGAAAGAACGAAAGAAAGAAAGAAAGCTCTATTTACACTACATAGAAATATCTAAAAATCAACTCTTCATATAATGCTAGTGCCCTGTTATATTCTGAAATAATAATTAAAGGATACATGCAAAGACAATTTATGTGACCAAAGCATTTTTACCCCTGTAGTATTCTGAAATAATAATAAAAAAAAGCTAAAAAATTAAATTGATTGGAATATGCAAGTTAGGAGAAAATCTAGAAATGAGAGCTAAAGATAAAACTTTCTGATACAATAGTAATCAGTTCTTTAAAAGCAGGTTTTTTAGATATGTCTTCTAAGTAAAATAGCCATCATGATTATCTTCATTATCAGTACTTAACAGTAACAGCAGCATGGCAACTTTGAATAACGAATACTGCAACTGATGATTATTTCAATATTGCAATCTTAGAAAGGCAGTCATTCTGTTAAATCAGAAAATCTATTTGGAAAATAGTTTGAGGCCAGGAATTTTAGGTGAGGCTGGAATATTTCCCTTTCCTAGACATGCGATCATGATCTGAAAATAAAAGAAACATTTCTAATTATTGAATTTATCAAATCAATTTTTATAAAGTGTTTAACAGTGTAATTGATTAAAACATTTAAAATAAATTTTGTTGTGAAGACAAAGCAATTAATATAAGCTTGCACATTTAAAATAAACATATTTCTTAATATCTAAAAAAAGAATAAAAACTTGATGATTAGCATTCAGAAACAGCAGGTATTGAAAAACACAAATCTTCATTTTGATCTAAGTAGAGGTTTGCTTCAACACAATAGGCTTCTACAGTTTGGAATGTAATACAAAAACATAATAGAAAGTAGAATAAATATTAATACTTTGATGCTTAGAAAATCTGTATTGTGTCCCCTAAAAAGAATTAGTTTATACATGCTGTTAAGGCTGCCAAGATGTTTTCACAGCTGTTATTGACCCCAGTAACTGTATGCCAGGAAAATGTTTTTGGAGAAAACCATCATCATCATTTATATTCTGATAATCTAATCCGGGGACAGATGATTTCATTATTTACAAACTTTCACTTTGAAATTTAATTATGTATTGTCTTTTGCAATTATCTAAGAGCTTCATTGCGTGTTTCTCATCTCGGCAAGAGTCTAAAATCTGCGTCTGCAGGTGTATGTCTTTGAAAAACGCTGGCAATAGTCCTTCCCAGAATTACCTAATCAATGCTGGAATGGCAATCTATATTTAGGAAATATTTGTTAACACTGGACTTGAAAACTAGCTGTAAATGCTGTCTGAAACTCCAGAGGGCAGTATTTCTCAACCTGAATCCGAATCCCCAAGAATTTTTGGAGATAAAGGTGGAGTCATGAAATACAGGGTTTTATTGTTGTTGTTCGTTTTTATTTCAGAATATTGCAGTTAACCAGCCCCTCGGGAAAATACTTCTTCACACTAAAGTTCAAAAAATTTATTACAGGGTTTAGTAATGTTAGTTGAGCCACACAAACCAGGCTTCTGAAAGTTATTTTAAATCCCCCTATCTTCCATCATAACCCTAAACCTCATCAGTCACTAAATCTGATCAGTTCTGTTATCCTCAAAATTACTGCTATTCCTTCCTTTTTTCCCTAACCCCATTGTCAGGGTCATAATTCATGGTCTCCTGATTTCTATTTTGATTTTATAATAATCCTTTCATTGGTCTATATTCTCTCACTTTAATGTCTTATTAATCTACTTTCTACATGGGACCTAGCGTGGTCCTCTTAAAGGGAGGACCAAATCAAAAGCATCCAAAGAACTAATTAAAATGGAAGGATGACTGTTCTTCCTGTTTCGGAAGGAGACAGAGCAGAGGAGCCTCCCTCCTGACCACCAACTCAATTGGTAACCTTGTTCTTTCTTTTCTTGAGTCCTCATTCAATGAAATAGACAGTGAAGTCCCTGAGTATGGCCAGGTGTGCATTACCAAGTACAGTTTCTAGGGAATTCTGCAGCTTCCCCTGCAAGGAGCTCTCCATGATCTTCATGCTAAACCCAAACCTGTCTCAATGTATACGAGATCTGCCAAAATCTCACCCTTGTTACATCACCATTATTCTTATCTTTGGATTAAGAAAATATTATTTATGATTATATTTTTAATTTTCTGTTAAATTTTAGCCATTCCTTTGCATTACTTTACTTAATTTATTTTATTTTAGTGATTGTCCTAGGAACTAAAATATATTTTCCTAAATTTTGAAAATCTACTTAGAGTTAATATAGTAGTACATCACCTCAAATATAGTCTTTGAAAATGGACTTACATACTCCCTGTTCTTTGTAGCATATCTCTTATATACATTATAGCTATACATGCTGTAAAATCCACAATTCCATGTTACTTTTTATATTAATATATATTTTTGAAATTAATAGAAAATATATTTATACATTCATTTACAATCTTAACACTTTTTATTTATTCTTGAAGATTCAATTTCCTTCTTATATCATTTTCCTAAGAAGCTTCCTTTATTATTTTGTATAGTGTAGATTTGTCAGCACTAAATACCTTTAGTTTTATTTAATGACATTATTATTTGAAAGGTATGTTCATTGTATTTAAAAAAAAAAAACTATATTGGGCACACACATACATATACACACACAAACACACACATACTGCACCTAGTTTCCCCTGGGTCTTTGAGTATTCATTTTTGAAGGCTCTCATGTCATATATGAAATAAATGTGTTATGCTTTTCTCTTGTTAATCTGTCTTTTGTTTAGGAGTGTTAGTCACAAGCCTCATGATGACTAAAGAGAAGATATTACTTTCTCTACCCTACAATTGCTACCATTTCAATTTGTTTTGCTAATAGGTTTAAATCATAAATAAGGATTACGTTTGACATAAGCTAATGCAAAGCTGTACCATCAACAGGACAACAACTTTGTCAAAAGAAAACACAAACTGCCTCCCTCCAACCCCGCAGCACGTTCATGAGCCCCTTGAAAGTACCGTGTGTCTCTTTTATATAAGCAAGCACTTTCTTTCTTTCTTTCTTTTTTTTTTTTTTTTACCAGTTTGCTATGGGAGAAGAGCAGCCAAACTGTTTCCCAAGGGTATTTTTTTAAAGTTTCCAAGATACTTAAGTTTCAGGGTAATCAAAAGCTTATCGAGGATTATCTATATATTGATTAGAAATTGCTCTTTGAAAAATCTTTCTGCCACTGTGTCACCAGTAACTTTCAGTTAAAATGTAATTTTTAACACATTCTGTAGAAAAGGACACCAAAAGCCCGTTAGTGTTATATCATAGTTACCTACACAACATTATTTTGCAATTGTTTAATATTTGTACAAAGTAGAAAGATTATAATGTTCAGGGAGGCTTTCCAGCAAATATCACATAACATTGCAGTATTATTGATTAGAGAGTAAATGGTATGTCTCATATTTCTTAACACCTATTGTCCACTTGACCAAGGAATCTTGCTAGCTTAGGGAGAAAGGTTCCTTCTGAGGACTAAAGAATCTGGTACCAGTTAGACCTCTTCCCAAGGCCATGCTAGAAGTCCCCTTTCTGTCTCATGGTGACTTTATGGAACTCATTTGTTTTAAGGTGGTTGATGCCTCCCCAGTCTTTATGCTAATAATTAACCGGTATTAAGTATCACATGGTGGGAACAGAATATTTCAAGGATGTTATTGCTCTTCTCCAGTTGTTAAGAAATACCTCCTTTACCTAAGATGGACAAAATGGGTTAGAGAAGATACCAGAAACAGTCTTCTTCTTTCAGAGCCACTCTGCTGCCCCTGGGAAGGAGACAAGATAGGGAAGCCTCTCTTGGGACCCCCTACTCATGTGGCATCACTGTCTTCTCTTCTCCTGGGTCCTCAATTCAATGAAATTGACACTGAGGCCCCTGGGTGTGGCTGGTTATGTGTTACCAAGGATAGATAATTCCTAGAGAAGAATTCTGCAGCTTCTGCTTCTTCATCATGCAGCTGTCACCACGTTACTGCAGGGGACTGTTCAGATGCTGAGGATGGTTTATGGGCTTCATCAACTTACTGGATACCAATGTAAGAAATGTTGTTCAATCATAGGAGAGGCTTATAATCCCCAGATTCAGCAATTGCAGTTTTCAAATGTTTGCAGTCATTGTCGTCTAAGTAGGATGACAATGAAGTCTCCCCCTGATGTTTTTGCAGTCAATATATTGTACCACCTAAAGGTGTCCCCAGTGCAGGAGGCAGTGCAGGTTATGGAAAATATGATCCTTTCTTAGTGTCACACAGACCAGATTGTTAATGCTAGCTCTGCTATTTACTAACTGTGGAATCCCATGGTAAGTCAATCTTTTGGAGCCCCTGTCACTTCTTTTAAAAAGTGGATATTGTCTCCCAGGAATTGGCTCAACAGAATGTTTGAACAAAGATACTTTGCAATGATGTTTATGATCATATTGTTTGTAATAGCAAAATCAACAACAAAATAAAACAAAATGAATATCATCAATAGAGGAATGATATTATTTTGTCATCTCTGTATAACAAAATATTATGCAGGCATTTAAAAATAATGAGGTAGATCTATGTGTGTGGACATGGAAAGAAAGCCAAGATATTTTATAAAATTGATTATGTATAAGCACAATATAAAAATCTATGTGTAGGTACACATGTGACCATGATACTTATATACATACTATAAGCATTTATACAGTTTGAAACAGTGTAACAATGTGTAACTGTGAACAGCGGTTATCTAGTACCTAGGCTATGTCCAATTTATTATACTTGTATAAAAAAAGACATTTAAATTACTGTATTTTTTTTAAATCAAGGTCCATACAAGTTTCACACAGAACATGTGGTTGATGTACCTCTTAAGTCTCTTTTAATTCATAGCAATTTTAACCCATCCTTTCATGTTATTTATTTTTTGAAAAACCCCAGTTATTCATACTGGGGGATTTCCTGCATTCTGGATTAGCCTGTTTAAGTCTTTAAGAGGTTGTGTAAAATATTCTTACATCATCTATATTTTCTGTAAAATGGAAGTATATCTATAGACTAGCTGAAATGCCGGTTCAATTTTTTGGGCAAGAATACTTCACAGGAAGCATTTTGTATTTGAAGTTGCATCAATCCAGAGGTGAAGGATGTCTGAATGCCTCACTTTTGGGAATTTTCAGGTTGACCTCTGGGTTCAGGTGTGTCAGACGATTAACCATAAGTTTTGGCAGCCAGCGAGAATCATTGCTTAGATCCATTATGCCACTGGACATTGCAAAAAGAGTGATTTTTCTAAGGCTACCGTTTTTTCTACATTTATTATCTGGAATTATTCTACAAAGAAGAACTTTTTTTCAATGCCTATTTGCTTATCCTGAAATACAGTTTTTACAGGAAAGGCCAGATACAAGATTTATTCTGTCCCTTTTATCAATTTTCAGAATAATTTTTGGTGCCACGGTAACCTTTAAATATCTCCAATTATACAGATGCATTCATACAAAATTATATACATTTATATGCACTATGCTATACATCATATACATTTTATATGTATATATTAATATATATAAAACCATGTATATTCTTATACATTTTATATTTGGTATGTTTTAGTCTATAGAAGTAATCATTCTTTTGGAAGATGAAATTGCTCCTTCCCCAGTGGGCCTCTAACATACTGGCCACTTTTTGGTCATTAAAGATTGAATGGCATGATGTCATTGATGCTAGTGGACCAATGTGATGTCTATTTTTGCCAAATGTATCGTTGTCCTTTCTGGGGTCCAATGTAGTTAACTTGGCCCCGTGACGCTGGTTGGCCTCCCTGTGGGATTGTGCCCTATCCGGCACTCAGTGCTGGGCTCTGTTTCTGCCAGGTCGGATACTCAGCAGCAACAGCAGCAGTAGCTAAATCAGTCTTGGTCCATACTGTTCCATAGCCTCCTTCCCTCACCTTCTGTATCCTCCATTCATTGTATTGCTGATAAACACCGCCTAACCACAGCTGGCCAAGGAAGTTTGTCTGATTGTTTATACATGGTGTTTATTCCATGGTGGCTGTTCTCTGAAAGGTGACACAAAGATTTTCACTCTTTGTGCCCACTCCCCTGTACAGTCTTGCGCCACATAGTAACATTTCTGTCAACTACAGACCACATATATGACATGATACCAAAAGATGACAATGAAGCTGACAATTTTCTATAACCTAGTGAAATTTTAGCCTTTGTAATGTCACAGTGCAATGCATTACTCATGTGTTTATGGTGATGCTGGTGTAAAAAAACCTACTATGCTGCCAGTTGTATGAAAGTGTAGCCCATACAATTATTCACAATATGTAATACTTGATAACGATAACAAATGACTGTTACTGGTTTATGCATTTACTTTACTATACATACTGACCAGCAATGTATGAGAGTTTTAATTTGTCCACATCTTTGTCAGCAATTGCAGTTGTTGCTGGCTCTTTCATTTTAGTCATTTTGGTGGAAATGAAATGATATATCATTGTAGTTTGGATTGACAGTTCTCTGATAACTAATGTTGTTAAGCATCTTTTCATGTCCATATTGAAACTTTATTTATATAGTAATCTTATTATACAATTAAAATAAAAAGTACATATTATACAATATCTTTGGAAACAAGTAGTTTAATGAGTGGATGAAGAAATGCACCAACATGCTAGAGAGTAGCCTAAGAACATTAAAAGTTCTGTGTGTTATGGACCTCAGCTTCTAGGATTTAGAGATTCAATAGAGTTAATTCATCAATTAATTCAGTATGCTAAAGAGCTAATTTTTAAATGAGTCTGCTATATTTTGAAAATTTTAAATGTCAAATAATAATTTATATTTCAAAAGATGAAAATGCTATACAGAAATAAAGCATATACAGTATCAATTCAATGTTTAATTTTCTATCAAGAACACACCCAAGATAGTTTGCCTCTCATAATATTTGAAATTATTAGAGTAGCATTATCTTGAGTGTCTTGTGGTATATTTCTAATATTAATAATTTATGTTGATAGTTTATATTTAGATCTGTATTTTAAAAAAACTCATATTTAATTTTGAAGTAAAGATTTATTAAAATATTACTTCTCATATTTCATAGGCATCAGGAATGAATTAATAGATAAGAAATGAATCACAATGAAAATAAATCACTGACCTCTCACATTGCCATTAGACAAACTCCAGTGGACAAATATACTACATGTTTACTGAAAGATAATGTTATCATTAGTTCTTATAATTAATGATACTTACCAAATGTGTACATCTATGCATAACTGCGTGCCTATAATAATTAGGCACTGCCACATCTGGTGGTAAATGTAACAGGAAGCTGGAGAGGTTTCATTTATATCATGTTTATCCATATGTCTATTTTTTTAAAAACTTAGAACATCGGAGATGAACGATGTATGTAAAGCGACTTATATTCCTGTAGTTTGCAAACACTGTGCTTTGGAATTCTAGTATTAATGGAGAAAAAAAATGAGGTTTATAGTTTGGAGAAGGAGAGCTTTATTTCTCATAAAGGTTTCACCTGAGGTGGCCACTCCAGCAGTCTGGGAAATGAGCCAAGCTAGGAACACGTGCTTCCAGGGAGGGAAATTAGGAACAGAAATTTACTGCGTGGGAAAGCCAAATATACGTATTTAGTAAGATATAGGAGTCATCATGAATATTTATGAAAAGAGAAAATATGCACATGTGCAGTTGTGTTTCATACTTCCCATCCTGTCATGGCTGGGAACTCAGTTTTAAGATTCCACTGGGGTCCCTTGGCCAAGAGGGGTCCATTCAGTTAGTGGGGGGTTTAGGATTTTATTTTTAGTTCACACTAGCAATCTACAAAAATGCCTCAATGTCCTCAATTGGTGTTTGGAGGCTGAGTTAGTGAAGGAGAGACCAGCTACTGAGGCTGGAGTACTCCTTCACCCCTTCAAATGGAAAAAATCAGCATTTCCTTCTTTACACAGTAGACTTCCACAAAAAGGTTTAAGATTCATTTAAAATCTCAAAGCAAGTAAGACCCAGAGCTGGCCTTCCATTCACACATTTTCAAATGTTTCTGTCTGTCTTTGTTTTTTCCCCTCTCCCTGTGTCTTTCTTTGGTAATAAAATTAAAAGAAACAATTGGAAAAATAATTAGAGAATATCCAATTTGTAGCCAAGGTACTCACTGAATATCATGCAAAACTTAGGTAGTTTCATCTGAAGTGATATCTTTGAAAGTTTCCTAATGGCTTCCAGGTATTCTTTGTTATGAAGGATTTTAAGCCTGAGTCTCAACTGATGAAGAACCCAGGCTGTGAGAAATTAGCAATATCTGCCATTGTTTACAAATGAGAACACACAGTTCCTGAACCCCAGTTGCTTTGTTATTTACTGCTGTAACAAATAATCTTAGGGGCTTAAAACAACATCCATTTATCACACACTTTTGTAGGTCAGAAGTCGAGTACAGCATGGCACAGCTGGGCCCTTGGCTTAAACAAGCCTTCCATGGCTGAAATCCAAACGCCAGCATGCTGCATTCCTTTTAAGCTGTTGGTAGACTTCTGTTCCATGATAGATCTCTATTTCCCTTCTTGTTCTTATCAGGAAGACTCTCTGGATTCTTTGGCTGCCTGCATTCCTCATCACATTTTTCACCCTTCCTTTTCCAGCCAGCAACATTGCACCAAGTGTTTCTCAAACACGGCATCTCCTTGACTTCTTCTACCTCACCTCTTCAGCCTCCAGCAAGAGAAAGGTCTCTGCTCATAAAGGCTCATGTGACTCGATTGGACCTGCCCAGATAATTCAGAATAATATCCCTTTTACAAGTCAATACCCTTAATTACATCTCCAAAATCTCTTTTGCCATGTAACAAAACGTATTCATATGTTATAGAGATTAGGCCACGGGCATTTTGGGGAGGCCATTCTGCTTCTTATCACACCAGTTCTTCAGAGTCCTTTATTAAAACCAGATAGTTGTTTGGAAACCAAAGCACATATTTTCTAATCATGTCTATTTATTAAAGATGTTTACATATCAGTCAGCAACGAGAATACATTTTAACCCATAAATTCCCAAAGTAGAATGTATCAACTCATACATTTTAACAACTCTTATATAAGATCAACATATCAGATCTTAGTCTCTGAGGTATGATGGAGGATGGTGTATACTACATTCTACTAAAAATAATTATACTGGAAGAAATGATAAATTCATGAAGTGCAAAGTCATCATCTAAATCATTTCAACTGGATCAGTTAACACCCTGAGAATAATAATTTTAGAGAAATGAAGGGAAGAAATATGGTTAATAGTAGTTGCTTCAGAGAAAGCAACAAAAGGGTCAGTGTCTTTAAATTTCTAGCTTCTTAAATATTCCACTTTTGGGTGCAAGTAATCAATCTGACAGGAGTAATAGAGAGGGAAGCATAGCATTGTTATGAATAGAAAATAATTAAAAATCTAGACTCAGCATGTAAACTCAGCATGAACCTGCAAGATGATACTACCCGCTCCCCTCCTCCTCTCTAAAGACAACAAAATTGTTAGGCTGTATTTTTTTTGATAGTTGTTTGAATATTTTAGTAGAATTCATTTCTTTATTTATTTCTTTCTTTTTTTTTAATTCGGCAGAGTATGAAGAGTAAATGAGGAGATTATCCTTTTAAATTCTGTAATGGTTAGACTACATCTAGAATATTATGTTCAGTTCTAGAACTCACACTTTGGTGGGAATAAATGTGGTAGATTTTAGAAAAGAGAACCCGACGTGTTTAGGGAGACTAAATAATATGAAATTTGAGGAATGGTTGTGTTAACTCAAGATGGGAAGAGTAAGTAGACAAAACAGGTTTTATCTGCAATCATCTGAAAGACTTTGCTGAAACAGAAAGAAAGATTGAATTAATTACGAGTGACTTTAAAGGGAAGAGTCTTGACTCCTTAGGTGGAGGTAACAGGGAAGCAGATCTTTGCTTTAATTAATGTAAGGAAAAAAACCTTAATTACTGTAGGAGCAGTACAACACTGAAAAGCTTCCCTAGAGAGTGATTTCTTCATAATGGGAGAAGTTAAAGTAGGTCTGGATGAGTATTGGGAGGTGATATTACAGAAAAGCAACGCTTCTCGAACTTTAATGCATGGACCAGACACTTGGGGATCTTTTCAAAGCACAATTGATGTAGATTGCTGCTGGCCCACCGACTACACTTTGAGTCACAATGTTGTAGAGGGATTACATGCACTTTATAGCAGAATGAATTGGTGATATGAGGTTTTTTTCTACCCCTGATACTTAATTAAATTGTGTTGGACATACCGGAAACACTATTGCTTTCTTGGTTAGGGAATTTCTATAACCCTTATCACGTTGGCAAGAGAAATAAGAAGCCAACCTTTACAGGGAAAAGTCATCAGAGAAAGTTAGATGATCTCACCTAAGAATGAGGACATCCAGGACCCTGTACATTTCTCGATTCCCTATATTATTTCCGTCTTGTATATTAATGTTTTGACAACAAATGGCAATCAGAGCCAGTTTTCTAGTTCCTTCAGTAATATTATTTCATTTTATGTACCTGTTCCTTGGCCTTATTTAGTATGTTTGAAGTGAAACTCTTTACTGAGATGTTTGTATTTGGGTCACACTTAAATGACAAATGAACTTTGGCAAATTACCTGTGGCAAGCAAGAAACGGAAACATCATTCAACTTCCAAAGCCTTTTGTTATTTTATTCCTTTTATGGTCTAGCTGTAAACAGAGGGCAGTTGAAGCTTCAGTCACTTAACTGTAAAGCAGAAACATGGGGACTGAATTGTATAAGTCTTTATGACAGAACTGTCCTAGTACTTTAATCTTTGTTAACACCTGGATTAAAAACTATATTTACTTTGACCATAATTAAATCTTGTCTCTAAAAATGCAAGGCAGTTTCTGCTGCATTGACAAACAATGTAGTGATGATTTTACCACTACGTGATTGATTAAAGTTACTTGTTTTAGTAATGTGTAGGTAATTCCAAAGAAAATATATGATTTTCAAATAGTTTTCAAAACCTGACATAAAACAGACAAAATAACCAGCTATTTTCCCTCCCTTCTTATACTATAATTCTAATTACTCTAATAATTTTTATTAGTGTAGTTCAACTTTTAGATCCTAGTGCCAACATACAAGCTAAGAACTCTGCTAAAATTTAAAGAAAGGTTTTGACCAATCAGTTCCAGAAAGCTAAATGAAAAATAATAAAAATACAAAGAAATAGTCTAGTTCTTTGCCTTTGTTTCCAATGTGTCATTTGCTAATCATTAGAAAATGAAAGAGGACCTAATGTAATGGGTTTGTTTCAGATTATGTTGAATTTCATGATAAATTGGTTCAAGGAGCCAGGCTTCAAGTTTTGCGCTCTTAGTAATGGAAACCATTCTCTTATATCAGGATGATGAAGGAGATAGAAGGCTTTGGAGAATTTAGGTTGACAGACTTCATATACCATGTTGGGAGAAAATGAAACCATAATACCTTTGAATTTTAGATGTCAGTCATTGAAAAATCAATCCCTATAAATAAATAGCTTCTTTTTATTTCATCCATCTTCCTATCTGCTTTACAAGGAGACTGTCACAAAACAACTTTAAAAGATTAATTTTGATCCAGGTCCATGTCTCAGAGGCCCAAGATGGTCTGTCAAGAATGGATTTTGTAGTAGAAGAAATTTAAGTTTTAAACAGTTTGGAAAATAAAATTTCCACAGAACCTACCTCCATGGATGGGTGAATGAGGAGCTTTAATTGACTTGGAGCCACTGAGATTATATACCAGACTATCCTACCATAAATGTACATATCATTTGGTTGAGGAGGTCTTTAATATGCAATGCTATGTGACAGCACAGTGTTTGGGGTGGGACGGATTATTAAGGAAGATGATTTCCAGGAGAAAATAGAAATGTGAGTAAGAAATGTGAAATGTGAGTAAGTTGGGACCAGATGCTGATAGTGGAGTGGAGCACAGGAAAAAAAGAAAAAGAAAAAAGATTAAAAATTAGGACATTTCAACAAAAATGTTTTACAGGTAGTGCCATCTGTAGTTTAACCCATTTTTTATATCTATGGAAAGAAAAAAAAAAGAAGACAAATTTAAACATTAATTTTATTCTAAAGGGGTCCAATCTCCTTTAAAAATTATCACATGAAATAAAGATAAATATTCACTCTTAACATGAAATAAATTCATTTTTCTCAAGATGGTATCTTTATACCTCTTCCATCCCCTAATATTTTGTATCTATCTACATCTATCTATATATATTCAGTATTCTATATGCTATTTGTTTTGTATTTTTTCTATTTCTCTATAAATATCACAGGTTAATAATTTTGTTTGTTTTTTAATATTAATTAGGTCATATCATATCTATCTTATCTGTCAAGCATCTATATATCTATTTGCCTATCTACGTATCTATCATTTATCTATTGACACATATTGAAAAGTTTATGGCAATTTGAGCTAGATAACTATGAGTTGACTTATCAAAGCCTATAGAAATTCTAGTTGGGAATTGAATTGAGATTGTGTGAAATAACCAAAAATCTAATTCCTAGATTCATTTAATCTGATTTTATCTCTGTTGGATAGCAATGAAAATATTTTGGGTTCCTGGAAATTTTACTTTTACTCAACATACTTCAGTAGAAGACCACATTCTTCAATTTGTTTCTCTCATAGTTCATGTAAAAATGTATCCAGCTTTTATATGCCTTTTGAATATGTTCAATAGAATGTCTTTCATTGTTTTCATTAACAGTTTTGGATTCTATTTTCTGTCTTCTTGAAGTTCCTAATGCTTATAGTATTATAAAGAATTATTTAATTCCATCATTATTTATTGGGAGGGATTCTTAAAACATTGAAAGTTCCATAGTCACTTGATGAGTTTTTAAATTACAGGAAGAGAAAATTATTCAAGTGCCTATTTTTTAACTCATTTTGTTATTATTTCCAAAGGACCGAATGTTTCTCTAACATTCATATGTTGAAATCTTAACCCCCAATGAGATGGTATTGGGAGGTAGGGCCTTTGGGAGGTAAATATGAGGGTGAACCTCTCATAAATCAAATTAATGCCTTTATAAAAGAGATCTCAAAAAGCTCTCTCACCTTCTCTCTACCATTAGAAGATACAATGAAAAGATAGCAGTGTGCAAAGTCTAACCCTTGCTGGCACCGTGATCTGGGACTTCCAACCCCCAGAACTGTGAGATAAATTTTTTTTTTATAAGCTAACCAATTTATGGTATTTTGTTGCAGCAGCACTAGTGGACTAACACATTTCCTGCTGTCTTGGTCTATAGTGTTTCCATTGTTAGGATGATCATCTTATAAGGAGAGACATGTAAAAATATTAGTAATGGCCAGCAAACATATGAAGAAATGCTCAACATTTCTAATCATTAGGGAAATGCAAATCAAAACCACAGTGAGATATCACCAACTATTGGGCATCAACCCAAAGGAACAAAAGACATTCTATAATAAAGACATCTGCACCTGAATATTTATGGCAGCACAATTCACAATTGCAAGGATGTGGAAACAACCCAAGTGCCTTTCAATCCATGAGTAAATTAATAAAATGTGGTATATGTATACTATGGAATACTATTCAATTACAAAAAACAATGGTGAACTAGCGCCTCTTATATTATCCTGGATAGAGTTTGTGCCCATCCTTCGAAGCAAGGTATTACAAGAATGGAAAAATAAGAACCACATGTACTCTCCATCAAATCGGTACTAACAGATCAACACTAAGGTGCTCACATGGTAGTATATTCATTGGGTGTTGGGGGTGTAGGGGGGATAGACTCACAACTAATGGATGTGGTGCACGTTGTGGGGGGGAGGGGCATGCCTCTAGCCCTGGCTTAGATGAGACAAGGTCATTACTTGTAACCAGAATGTTTACACCCCATAATATTCTGAAATTATATATGTATACATATATATACACACGCACACATATCTTTGTCCTGAAACACTTAAATGATACTTCTTTACTTTATATACCTTTTCTCATTTCCAATCCCTGCACAACTTCAGAAGACAGAAAATAATGTTTTTGTTATCTCTACAGCTACTGCTAGTATGAAGCCTAAAATATAGTAGATAACAAAATCTCTAAATGAAAAGTATTTTATGTAGGGACTCCAGCAATTTGCAAAATGCATGTTTAAGGTGGAAGTGAATAAATTAACTATTTTCTTAATCTTTTTGATTGTTATTTAAATGTTATATTGAAGGACTCCTCCCTTTAAAGAAAATCATGAACTAATAGTTCATTAGTTAAATATAAAGAATCATAATAAAAGTGCCAAAATAGTGAACTAATTTGTTCAAGAATGTACTCCATTGTTTCATGTGTCTGTATTACATAGAAATCCATATTTATCAAGAAAAATATATGTATGTGTATTACATATACAATTCATTGTTTATTTAGAAAAAAATCTTGTTTTCAATTGCATCTGTTATCTAATGATAAATAAGATCCAGAACACAGTAGAATTGTCTTATGGCCAATCAGTAGATGTCATAAGGGCCATGCACTAGAATTTATGTCCTTGAATAAATTCATAAAAACTGAAACTGTTATTGAAAATCTATTTATCTATTTAGTTTTTAATCATCTAGAGGATTTGAAGAGGAAATCATACTTTTGTAAGGAAGAAATGCAATGATTATGAGAGATGAAAGGAGAGAGAGAGAGAGGAGGAGGAGGAGGAGGAGGAACCTCAAATGCAAACTAGTGTATGGCCACTTAGGCTAGTTACCTTGTTTTAATTTTAAATTTATAATTTTTTAAAGAAATGACATTTATTGGGCATCAGGCAGATGGGAGGGGGAGGAGGGGCTGGGTATATACATACATAATGAGGGCCATGTGGACTGTCTGGGGGATGGTCAGGCTTGAGGCTCTGACTGGAGTGGGGAGGGGGCAAGGGCAATGTACGTAACCTTAACATTTGTACCCCCATAATATGCTGAAATAAAAAAAAGAAAAAAGTATATATCCATAAAATTACTATTAACATGTGCAAAAAAAAAAAAAAAGAAATGATAGATAACATTGTATGTATTTACTACATACAACATAGTGTTCTGTAGTATGTATACATTTTGGAATGGATTTATAGGGGCCAAGGCCCTTGGTTCCCAAAGATTTACTGAAAATGTTTGACATGAAGCAGATAAATTAGTAGGAGAAAGGTCATACAAATTTACAGAACACATATAAATTGGAGCTCTCAGAGTGAAAACCCAACACCCCAATGGGATGCAGAAGCTAATATACCATCTTGAGCTTACAGAAAGAATGGAGCTTAGATCCTGGTAAAACAAATTATGGGAAGAGGGAGAGAAAAGGAATTCCATTAAGGGGCAATATATGATTACCAGGAAGAATTAAGTGGGCTTGAAGAACATACAATGCTCTGGGGCAAAGTCTGTGTGGCCCATAGAATGGACAATAATTTTTGACAAAAGTCTATCCAGGTTTGTTGATAGACTTTAGTATTCCTTCCTGTGATATGGGTTCAGTTAATGAAAAGTGAGGGAAGGGACCAAAGGTAATTATTTTCTTCTTTGTTATGTTCAAATTTTAGACAGATGAGGGAATTTTAAAACATCTTATTCCTTGGGAGAGATGGGTTGGGGGGTAGTCAGAGAGACCTTGTAGCTTCTTCATTTTTTCATGTGAAAAAGCCATATTTTGGGGTATTATTTTCTGAGCCCCAGCAATTAAATCTGGCTATTTAACTGATGCATTGTTTCACATCGTTATCATTTTTGTGCTGAGAGCACTTAGCATCCACTCTGCATTTTGTTAAGAAGGCACAGAGAAATAAATACCGGATAGTCTTACTCTTATGTGGAATCTAAAAAAATTAATCTCACAGAAGTAGAGAATTAAATGGTATTCTGATTTTATTTTGTTTTGTTTTCAGTTGAATAAAGCAGCCTAGGTGTTTCTACCAATCCACTGAGTTCTTCTTACAGTGACACAAGTGTCAGGTCAAACTTAAAAATTGCTCATTTTTTTGGGCAAGGAAGTAGAAGCTAGAGTCAGATGAATTAGTGCTTTTGTCTTGCCCATAGCTATTTAAGCCAGGCTCTGCCACTTGTTAAATGCCAGAAGATCTTTGAGAACAAGCAGATGTTCTCTTCTCCTACCAGAAATTAATTGCCTTGTGTCAATTTATTCAACTCTTCTCTTTGCCCCTCAGGTAAATGATGGCCTGAAAGATTAATACAAACCCACAAATTCTAAAACTATATATAGCAGTAGACAAATACAAGAAAAAAGATTTTGTGGTTGTGTTGGATAGAATGTTAACAGGGATATTCAGTGTGTCCTTGTTTTACTTGACAAATTCAGCCCCAAGAAATTTGAAATATAAAAGGTTTGTCCTGCATTTATTCACAAGCTTGTGTCTTATCTTCTACCTCTAAGGAATACATTAATCCATAATTTCTATAAATGCTTTATACTGCATTTATAAAAGAAAATATTTTAACCAATGCATTTACTAACCACTGAGTTAAATCTTTCTGCCTTTGTTTAAAGGCAGGTGCTGTTCTCAAAACATCACCCTATTTGTTCCTTCATAGCAAAAGGGTACAGTTACTATAGAATTTGTATCAAAGAAGGGATTGGAAAGAAAAAATGAAGGTTAATTATTTAAAATCAAGGACAATATGGCGGCCATTTTTGGTTCTTTCATTACCAGGAATCGAGCACTTACTAAGAGCTACCTGCAGTGTTATGCATTTAGGGTACAGCAGAGAACAGGTCAGGAAAAATACAATTTAGATCCTTTCACAAGTCATTAAGTAGTTCATTTTGACTTTGGTAAATGCTCTAAAGAAATCTAAGTAGCCTTGAGATTACATAATGGGGATGACTAATCTGTTTGGGGCTGGGAAATCTTCCTGAAGTAAGCCAAACTTAAGGTAAAATAAGAAGTACAGGTTAGCTGAAGAAGAGCATAGTGGGTAAAGAGATTGTATTAAAACCTTAGGGTATAAGGACAACCTAGGAAGTTATCAGCATCTAACAAGACTGAAGCTTTGCTGGAGAGACAGTAGTTAAAATGGTGAGAAATGGACAGATTCTAAGCACATTGATCTTTGTATTCATAAGGATAAGATTTTCCACAATGGAAAACTTATCCTTATGGATTAAGCTTGAACCCATTATTCGAAGTGAGGTGACACAAGACCCAAAGAATGGGCCCTACTTGTACTCGCCATCAAACTGGTATTGACTGATTAACACTATGGTGCTCAAAGGGTGGGAGCGAACACTGGGCAATTGGGGGGTGGGGAGTAGACCCAAGTCTGAGCGACGTGGGGGGTCACTGTGGAGGGGTGGGATATGCTTGAAAAGTAGTTG
>CAUYRT010049331.1:0-62342 GCA_963574885.1 Lepilemur ruficaudatus
ATGGGCTTAAGCTTAATCCAGGATAATATAAGCAGTGCTAGCTCACTGTCGTTTCTTAAAATTGAGTAATATTCCATTGTAAACATATACCAAATTTTAGTGATCCACTCATGAATTGACGGGCACTTGGGTTGTCAAACATAGAGTTATTTCTTTATGGTATTTATCAGAACAGGGGAACTGAACTAGTGTAATGGTTGATGTAATACCTTATAAACTATATAGGTTAACTAAAATTGTTTTTATTTATTTATTTTTGTTGTTGTTTATTCAGGACATTATGGGGGTACAAACATTTTGGTTACATGTAATGCATTTGTCCCGCCCAAGCCAGGGCTACAAGTATGTCCCTCCCCCATACAGTGCATTCCTTTTCCATTAGTTGGGGGTTTATTCCCTCACCACCTGCCCCAGCCGGCACCCAATGAGTATTACTACCATGTGAACACCTTGGTTTTGGTCAGTTAGTACCAATTTGATGGCGAATACACATGGTGCATGTTTTTCCATCCTAGTGAATGTGATTACTGGTTATTATACAAAAATGTGTACAAGTGGGAGAGGATATGACAAGGGAAGATATTTTGAATCAGGTTATACTAAACAGGCTACTATGACAGAATACTTTTTTTTTTTGTGCCTCCTTTATGACATTTATCTATGTGACTTTTAACTAGGGCTTTAGCAAAGTTCTAAAGCTGCCTCTGCTATACTTCTTCGTTACTTCAGAACATTCCTATGGTTTAATAGGACTAAAATTATTATATAATTCTGATTTCATTGTGAGAGGGAGTGAAGTGGGGAGGACCAAGACATAGACAGGATAAGCAACTTGCTGAAAATCACAAGGTAGACAGACAAGTGATAGAGATGGCTTGTTGGCTCACAGTCCTGAAGATGCCATAGCTATTGATTTTTAAAAATTCTCATTGATTCTGTCTCTCAGTTAGGTACTTGTCAGAGGCTAGGCCAAACTTCTGAACAGACTTTCTTTTTTGGAATAGTAGCTGAGAAAGACAAGAAAAATCCAAACGAGTTAAGGTGAAAACTAGTCCAGGTCACACTGTGAGTTGTTAACTGGGCAGAGAACAGATAGCTTTTAGTTCTCCCTATAGAGGTCTTTCACCTCCTTAATTAAATATATTCCTAGGTATTTTATTTTCTTTGTTGCTATTGTGAAGGGTTTTGTGTCTTTGATTTTGTTCTCAGTTTGACTTTTGTTGATGTATAGGAATGCTACTGATTTTTGTACATTGATTTTGTACCCTGAGACTTTTCTGAATTTGTTCATCAATTCCAGTAGTCTCATGGCAGAATCTTTGGGGTTTTCTACATATATGATCATTGAATCAGCAAAGAGTGATAGTTTGAGTTCTTCTGCTCCCATTTGGATGCCTTTGATTTCTTTCTCCTATCTGATTGCTCTGGCTAGGGCTTCTAGCACTATGTTGAATAGAAGTGGTGGATAGAGGGCAACCTTGTCTGGTTCCAGTTCTCAGTGAGAATGCTTTCAATTTTTCCTCGTTCAGTCTGATGTTGGCTGTGGGTTTGGCATATATGGCTTTTATCATTTTTAGGTAAGTCCCATCTACGCCTATTTTGTTAAGCATTCTTATCAAGGGTGCTGGATTTTGTCGAATGCTTCTTCTGCGAAGCAGGACTTATTTTAACAAACATAAATTGAGTACCAACAACGTACCAGGCACTCTTCTAGGCACTGCACATAAAAAGATGATAAGACAATATCTCCAGTAGTGAGGATCTCAGTCTGGTAAATAAACAGATACAGAAGGATGTGAACACTCTAAGAGGTACTCTAACAGTGTACAAAGAAAGTTCAAAAAAAGAGCATCTAAGCCTGAGGTCAGGCTCAGGAAAGTTATGACTATTTATTGAGAATGAATTATTGGCTCAGTGGTATCTGCTTTACATAGATAATCTTATTATAATCTTATTTGATCCTCTACACCAGTAGTTCCTAACTTTTTTGGTACCAGGGACTGGTTTCATGGAAGACAATTTTATCCATAGACTGGGAGGGATGGGGGCAGGAGGAAGAGGGTGATTTTGGGATGACTCAAGCACATTACCTTTATTGTGCAGTCAAACCTCTCGGCTAATGATAATCTGCATTTGGCCCTGCTCCCCAACACTAGCATCACCACCTCAGCTCCACTTCAGATCATCAGGCATCAAATTCTCTAAAGAGTGCACAACCTAGATCCCTGGCATGCGTAGTTTATGGTAGGGTTTGTGCTTCTATGAGAATCTAATTCCCCCTGCTGTTCTGACAGGAGCGATCCAATATGCAGCGATGCAATTGACAGGGAGCAGCTGTAAATACAGATGAAGCTTTGCTGGCTTGCCCACTGCTCACCTCCTGCTGTGTGGCCTGGTTACTAACAGGCCACAGACCAGTACCCATCCATGGCCTGGGGGTTGAGAACTGCAGCTCTACACAATTTTGTGAGATAAGTATTATTGGCCCATTTTTATAGATGCGAATTAAGAAGGTTTAAGTGACATGCTCAAGTTCATTAAAGTTAGTAAAATGTAGGCCTTGGATTTGAATTTAAGTCTCTTTAACTCCAGAGCTATACCCTTTTACAATGCCCCATTACTTCTCAAACAGAAAAGATGTCAAGAGCTCAGGTCTCTACTGCTCCCCATAACTGTTCTCATTCCAAATAAAAACAGATGAACCAATACATTTCTGAGTTCTTTTATACCTGTGTTTTGCTTAAATTATGTCCAGTACTTACACAATTCAACAAGAAACAACACTGAAATCAGATTACTACAAATCTGGGGTACCTGAGTCAGGAAAGTCCTAACTGAGGACCATATTTAAATCCTCGTATGAGACAACTATGAGAGTGTGACAAGCGCTGGATAAATCATTGCATGACTTTCCTAGCCTTTTACTCATAAGCTAGAATTTTAAAGATGGAAAGAACCTCCAAAAAGAGCAGAGCAGAAACTCAATGAGATTCTAGGAAGCAACAGAATTCACTAAGGGAAGCACATGAAAAGAGAATGGTGCTACAAGTGTGAATGTCAGACTGGAGAACGAAGAGTCCCACCTAGAGCTGCCTGAGTCTGAGTGACTCAGTGATTTCTGACAATAATGAGGCAGTAATACTGAGCCACCCACCAGGGAAGATAAGAAATCCAATTTAGATTTTCAAGATGATTTTATCAGGTACCTGACTAGAAGGTAAAGTTACCTTACACCTTCCCTCAACGCCGCCCTCAGTTCCAAGATGCTCAAAGGCAACGCATACAAGCAGGCCCTGTAGATAAGTGCTTGCTAAAAATCTTGGCCAAGTCTAAGTAGCACAATTTGCTGAAGTCTGTTAATACAGAAATGTGTGTGTGTTTGGGAGGCTGGGGGAGGTGAAGAGATGTGTCTTGATTTTTTTCCTTTTTCTTTGCTCACTGTGAATTTTAATACACAGAGGGCAATGCTGGCCAGAGCCCTATGGCAGGTTTCAATGTCCGAAGGCAATTAAGGCAGGTTCCAATGTCCAAAGGCAGGTAAGGCTCTAAGAAACAATAAAGCCTTAGAAATTATCTAAACCCTAGGATAAATAGCCTCTTCTCTACCCCCCACTTCCCATCACCATGAACATCCTTCCTTTTCTAGCACAATCTCCTTTGCAAAACTGTCCTCATGTCAGAAACTGTCACAGTATTACTTCTCAGAATTCTCATCTGAAAGATTGGAGTGATTTTTGTTTCAATTCTGTCTGTCATTTTCAGGACACACTGAGACCCAAACCTTTTCAGTTTGTTCCACATTATCTGTCTTTTGGTTAGTAAACACACTTTTAGTCATTCTGCTTTCCTTTGCCAGCTTTAGATATTCCTTTGGCTTTTGACAGGTTGATAGACTCCCAAAACGGAAGACAGAAAACCAGCATTGTAGCCTCAGATCTGTCACTGGTAGTCCTCTGACTTAGGACTCCTCTAAAACTTGCTTTTACTGATGACCAGACATCTAATGACCTTTCCCAGCTCTAAGAGTCTAAATCTAATGAACTCCTTACTAAGAAGTGAATTGCTATGGGATAGAGAGCAGTTCTCATCACTCAGCAGGAATGAGGCTGCTAAAATGGTAGACTGTGAGGAATTGCAGAGAGCGGCACTATTCCTTCACATTGCAGAGGAAGAACGTAAGGTCCAGAAAGACTCATTATGGTAAAGCTACCATGAATGGGCCTGCCATTAGAACACAAGCCCTTGACTTATGGTGTACTTTTCTTTCTACCACATGATGCAATTTAATCAGCTGGTGGAGAACCAAAATCTTTGAGAACAGTATAAGGTCAGATACCTCAAGAGGTGAAGGAGGACTAAAGGGATTTTTGTTTTGTTTTTAAATTAGAAAGTTAAAAAGAATATAAGAACTACCTTACCCCTTTTGTACAAATGTTTATGATTTGTCTAATTTACTTCAGGTCTTCCGTTTGTTTATAGAAAGAAAATGTTACAAATAAAGGTAAAATCCCCTCCCTTCCTCTGTCTCTTCACTTTCCTGAAGAAGGCTGCTATCATGATTTTGTCATATACCTGCTACATACATGTTTTTATGCTTTAAATAGATAAGTAATATATGGCAATGTTTTGTGTTTTAGCTTACATGTATATATAAAATAACACTGTACATAACATTTGCAACTTGCTTTTTCATTCAATCTTTTTTTTGGTTTTATTGATTTATTTATCCATTCCTCTGCCAGTATTACACAACTTAATTGTTATTATGACTTTATACCATGTTTTAACACTTCGTAAGCATATTAATTTTTTGCCAGTCTTTTAAATAGTTTTAAAATTTAATCTTAAAGATAATTTTGTCATCTTAAAAAAAAAACCCACATAAATCCTAATGGGATTTTGACCAAGAGTACATTAATTGCATAGATTTCTTTGGGTAGAATTAATTACTTTATAGTCTCAGTCTTCCCACTTAGGAAAATATTAATTATTTCCATTTATGCTATTTTCTGTATATTTCCTGATAATGTTATTGCAAAATATTTTATTTTTCCCTACTTTACCACATTGTATCTTTACTAATGCAAACATCATAATATAATTTCTTATTTTTAAAATAACTGCCATTTATGTTTTCAAGATCTATCCATATTGATCTATCTAAATCTAGTTCATTCATTTTAATTGCCAAATAGTGTTTTCTACTGTGTAAGTATACTTACATTAATCTATACTATAAGGTATTTATCAACTCATTCATGATGGGAGTTTGTACAATTGTATTTATGGCTGTTAGGGGACTGGCGTGCTTGCCTGTGCCCAGGGAGCGGGAAGCACGCAAAATGAGTATGGTAAGGAGGGATTATCAGTCTTTATCACCATATGTATGAAATGTGTATGTGGTCACTTAGTGGGCCAACTAAATACTCCCTGAATTTGATCCCACAGCAAGTGGCACAGAGAAAACTCAGATGCCTAGCCCAGGCTAAGAATCTTAACAAGATAACTGCAAGGAAATTCATCTCTCCTTGGAAGAGAATATACAGAGGAATAAAGAAAGAAGCTCAGTAAAGCTGTGGTCACAAAGTTTATTCTGACCAGAATTAAGATAAATGAAAAAATATTTCTTACCTGAATTGTAATGTTAGGAAGTTACATCCCCATTTCTGAGCCTTTGGGAATGGATCAGTAAGTCTCTATAGGATTTTCAAAGGTATTAACTATTACCCTCAATACCAAGTTTACATTTTTCTTGAACTTGAATAGATTGTTCTGAAATTCTCCAAGAAGCATCTAAATGTCCGCCTCTAGTGTTTAAGTTGGGTGGGAAGGAGAAATCAGAAGAAAGAAACCTTGTTGTGGAACAGCTTGGTATCATTCTCTCAGATCCTAGGATGAGAAGTCGGCATGGACAAGCTTAATCTTCTAATTTTTTGTATAGTCAAAGCAATAAGGTCTTTGGTCTCAGTTGGTACGGAAGCCTTTATCCAACATTAGATCTTTGTGTCTAGTCTATAGTATGGTCTGTTGTGAGGTCTCAAACAAAGCATAGGTTTCTGACTCAGTTCCTCAATCAGGTAAATTTGTTAAAACCTGCTCCAATTTATTGAATACGGATATGAAAGGAGATATAGTAAGTGAAAGCACTTCACATTGTAATAGTTAATAACACTATTACCACAGGGTATCATTATTATTCAAAGAGATTTTTAAAAGGCAACTAACTAAACACTGCCCTTTGTGAACTTTAAAGCAACTAGAGTTGTTCCAAAGTTGCTTCAATGTAATATAGACTGGAGCCCCTGGCTCACATTCAAGTTACAACTCCTTCCTCCTGACCCCAGAGCCATCATGTCCCTATTCTCTGCGAGCCAGGGCCAGATGGATGTTCTCCAGATTAGCATTTGTCTATGGTGCTTGTTCCCTGGGAGCAGAGTTCCTTCAAGGACCTTCCAAGGGCCAGATCATAAGCAGTGATTTTTTAGAGGGGACCATCCATAGTTTAAATACCACGAGCAAGTTATGGGAGAAAAAAAAAACTATCCTTTTAAAAGAAAATCACTCAAAAGTAGATAGCAAGATGACACTGGAAAATAATCATCATCTTGATTTAGCCAGTTTCCTTGACTAGTCCTTTCCATCTGGCGACCAGCAACATTCCTGACTTGAAAACATTGCCTTTAGCAGCTAAATTTTCCCAATACTTTCCCACCTCCTATCTCTTTTATGGATCTCACAAACATTTTACAACACTGAGCAGAGGACAGAGGGTGAGGGGTTTAAGAAATCTTCAGAGTTATAATGAGGAATAATGTTGAGGCAAATTCAAGTCCTTCTACCTAGGAGCTGATCAGCAAATTGGCTGGAAGCTATGGCATAACCCTACAACGGAGGGGAACTTCTAACAGGGTTCTATGCCAGCACTATCTTCAGCTTTCTCTGGATACCAGCAAAGTCCCTGTCCTTCAGCCTCCTGTGTCTAAGGCCAGATCACAAATACTCTCACCTTTCAGCCTATAAACACCTTAAGGGCTTGCCCATCTTTGTCTTCTTAGTGTTTGTTACTGTGTGGTGGGGCAGAAAAGGAGCTCAAAAAGTATGCGCTGACTGATGATTGTGAGAAAGCATTTTAGGAGGCCATTGTCCTGGCAAGGCCCTGAATGTATCATGGCAAACACCTCTGCCTGAGGTCTCCCCTACTGCCGCTCCCCCAACTCCTTGGGGTTCTCTGGGGTACGAGGGTCTAGCTTCACAAGGTCTTTGCTTTCTGTTGGTATTTCTTCACGCTCTCCAAAAGGCGGAGAATGGGTGGAAAGACTGAGACACAGGATATTGGACTGTTTACAGTTGGCCAGGCCAAGATTAGCGTGAGCACAACATATGCCAAGTTCATTGGAAGTTACATTTTCCCTTTGTTTACACATTAAAGGGGAGAAGACCAGAAGAAAAAAAAAAGCAGGTGACCTCCTGTTAACCTCACTCGTCTGCAAGAGGCTGCTGCCCTCACCTCTGAATGAACTTTCAGATTATCTCAGACAAGATTCACCTTGCGCTGAACTTGTACGCCTGCTCTGAAGCCCCCAGTCACGTAGCTGTGATTAAACATTACTGAGTGGCCATAAATTTACAGAAGTATTATTGTGGCTTGCTTTCCTCTTTCTTCTTTGGGAGAGGAAGAGAGCAATGGGTTTGGGGTGGGGGGAGTTAAAAAAAGGGAAACCCACAGTCAAACAAACAGTTCCTTTTCACAGCTCTGAACAAAAGAGAAAACATTGCATAGGTGTCCCAGAAAGAAGGGGAAAGAAATTTGGCCATGTGAGAGAAATTAAAGCTCCAGAAGACTGTAAAAGCCCCAAACTCAATCTGGTCCCATTTCCAGATCATCTGAAAGTTCACAGGTGAAAGACAAACCTGTTCTGCCCTTGCTCCTGGCTTGCCTTGAAGGGTATCGCTGAAGTATCACTAGAGAGAGGGAGGGAGAGAGAGAGACACTTTCCCTTGGGCTTCCTACATGGTATGGGGCAACTGCTGACAGGGTAGCAGGCAGGGGAAAGAAGGCTGCAAGAAAACACAGTGCATTTTGTTCTTTGAGCTGCTATGAGAGATGAGGAAGCCCCAACATCTGGGACATTTAAACAGAGACTGGACAACGACTAGACCGTGTTCTAAAGGAAACACCCTGTAGCTGTACCCAGGAGACTTACCAGATGACCTAAGAACATTTATTTCTGTAATTCACTGTTTTATGCTTAAAGTAGAAAAAAATGGATATTCCATTGAAGTAAAGTTTGCTAAACCCTCTAGGATTTCAAAGCCAAGATATGCCTGCAAAAGGCCTATGCTGACCATGAAACAATGAGACCTCTATAACGAAAAAAGGCCAGGGAGTGCTCTATTTGATCCAAAAGAATTGTAAAAAGCGGTCAGGAAGCCCAGACTGAGGTGCTAGGTGCTGGACAGCAAAGCCACCTTTGGAAAGGAGTTGTTCTGTCTCCGGTTACCCTATGGCAGTGACAGGGGTGCTAAAGAGGCTCATTGTTTCTATAGTTGGCAAGGCTTTGTCCATAAAAGTAGCAAAGCCCAGGGCCCATCCACATGAGAAAGGCAGCTGATGGTTTAGCTTAGCTCTGACTCTCGGCAAGATCTCTTGCTGTTTGTAAGAATGAGCCAGGAGTCAAAAAAACAGGCCTTTGGAAATGCATTGCCTCTGACAGACAGCACTAAGCCAGGATATGAAATGGCCATAGTGTCAGGGAGGTATTGGGAATATTTAAGTTTGGCATGGGAGTTCTGAAGTCAATTTCTGGTCCCAGGGGCCACTTGTGTTCAAAACTCTGGTCTGGACTTGGAGAAGAAAGAGACTGGGTTCCTTGCCTCTCAATGGGAGTTCTGTGCTTGGTGGTGAGTCCAGGGTCTGAACATATGGAAGCTGGGCTATGAGAATTTTGGAAAGGCTGAAAGACCAAGCAGGAGGCTCTACTGAAGTTGACAATCTGAAATCAGGCAAATAACCTCGTAATACATAGGTGCCAGCCAGAGGCAACAAGACAGACCCGGCAGGGCAGCTAGGAACCAGGAAGGCATACATAAGAGGAGAAAAGGCAAGTTTGTACCAAGAGCTAGAAAATGAGATGATACTGTTGAGTGGAAACATGGGGGGTAGGGGGAGCCTAATAAAATGTACAGGTAGTATGTTAAATGTTTTATTGGTACAGGCTTATTTAATGTACTTCTAAGAGGAAGATACTATCGTCATGCCTATTTCACAGATACAGTAATTGAGGCACAGAACAATTTAAGCAACTGCTCAAAATTACCCTGCTAGTAAGCAAGGAAGTCAGAATCTGAAACCAGGTCTGTTTGATTCAATGCATTTTTATGAGAATAGACTCTTAGAAACAGAACTCTACAGAAGTTCATACCACTCAGACTGAATAAAATGTCCTTCTCTTTTTCTACGATCCTGTAAGACTCTAAGTCCCCATCTCCTCTAGGAAAACTTCTTGAATACTACTGTTTCTTAGATTTATCCCTTCTCTGAATTCCATTTGTACTTATTGTTTATGGTGCACAGGAAACACCGTATCACATATTTTCCTATTCTTCCAACTGTTTGTCCCTCATAGCTGAATAGTTGATTATGCCAGTAAACCAGATGTTGAAATAGAGAGAAACCTAAGTGTTTTATGTTTGTATCTCCCAGAACAGAACATGAACTCTGAGGTCTGAGACCCCCAGTGTCTAGTACAGCAAGGGACAAACAGTGGGCTCTCAATATATAGCGACTAAGCTCCCCAGAAACTAACAAAAAGCTCTTGATATACAAAATAAGGAAAAATTTCAAAATAGAGTTGTTCACTAGTAGAATGTGCTAGAACAGAAAGGGATATATATGTGAAAACAGAATGAGTTCCACTTCTTTTTGTGTAATTTTTTCCCAAAATTATATAGCTTTATTGTATATTTCTTTATAAAAATATATGCTCTTTGCAAAAAAAAAAAAAAATTCAGGAAAAACTTCTTTAACTCAAGCATAATGGTAAACCATGATACCATTTCCTAGGGATAAGTGTCAACAATTTGGTATCTAGTCTTTAAGACTTTTTTCACCAAAATCAGAGCAAATTATGTACACTGTCAAAAGCTAACTTTTCCCCACTAATACAGCATAGACATCTTTTACATGTAAATACACATAGATAAACTTAATCATTTTTAAAGACTCCACAATATCTATTTTTAATGGCTATGAACCAGTGTTAGTTAAACAAATCCCTTATTGATGAATATTTTGTTTTTTTCCCAATCTTTTCTTATATTACCCAATGCTTTGATGAAAATACTTGAACATACATCTTTATACATTTTTTCAAGTGTTTCCTCAGGAAATAATGCAAGTTACAATATAACACAGTGGTTAAAAGTGTCAATTCTGGATCTAGACAGCCTATGCTAGACTTCCAGCTCTTCTACTCATCAACTTTGTGACCCTAGAAAAGTTATCTAACTTCCCTATAATGTAGGCTCATCATCTATACAAGGAGGCTAATGGTAGGTACCTATATCATTAGATTGCTGTGTATACTGAATGACTTAATTCATACAAAGCACTTAAAATAGTGCTTTTCATGCAGTAAATGCTGAACAAATGTTGGCAATGATGATGATGATGATAAATTCCTGAAAGCAGAATTCTAGGTCAGATCTTTCGATATTCATTGATAAACTGCCCTCCAGAATAGTGTATCAGTTTACACTTCCATTAGCAAGTATCAGAGTATTTTTGAATACAAATACATGAATAGATTCTTAGATGAACATCTGTCAGAAATACTAGAGGTACTATCTCATTAAACAAAAAGCTTTAGGTTTATGATCTCAATGATCCCTTTCCACCATAAAATCTCATGCTTCCTTGCCCTATTCCTAAATCATATAAATGTAATGAAAATCACAAGAACAAGCTGAAAATCCTGAACACTTTTGAAAGATAGTCCTAACTTGCATTTAGAAAATACTTTACAGTTTGCAAAATATTTTCCAATATATTCTCATTTTTTTTGGTACAAACAACACCTAACTTATTGGCTATACAAATTCATACTCTTCAACCGGGACAGGTGAGTGATGATTAAGTTGCAAAATAAACAAAGGGATGTTAGGTCTCACCTTTACCCTTTTCTAGATCCTGAAATCCAGCCCTGTGTCTTGGAATGAAAGAGACCCAGGGTACCTGCACTCTTCACCTTACCACCACTGGATCAGAAGCTCTCTAGGATTCTCTTACTAATAATCTTCCATTGTCACTATCCAAGCATTAAGAAGTTTCTTTTCTTTGGATTTTAACCTTTCAGTAACAGCCATTTCTCTCTACTCCATAGAAACACTTATATTAAATGAACACATAGGCAAGGAGTTATAGCTACTACCTTGTTACTTGAAATAGCTTAAAATACTTTATCTTACTTAGTTGTCTCTCCCTTCAACAACTACAAGCATTTACAAGAATTGAACAAGTAAAAGTTCCTTAGCTGTTTCTATTCTGCTGCTCTCTGCCCCAGTAAAACCTTCTTTCTTAAATTTTCAGGTTTCTAAAGAAGCAAAACTCAGTCTGGTGTCTGCAGACTTCCCTAAAGCTCTCTATCTTAGTACCCTCTCCAGCTAATAGGAAGTGTGAGTACCCCATTCTGTTAGAAACTAGATGTGTTTCAGCCAAAGACCCAATGCAGACCTATGCTAGAGATCTATAGGTCTTTAGTTACATTTGTGATTATCACAGCATTTGCTGAAGTAAAGGCTGATGTTTGCATCAGAGAATTAGTATTGTAAACCGTGCCCTGAGTGATAACATCAAGGTTAGGGCATGAAAATACCACTGTGGATATTTGAATACAGTCTTATTTGCCAAGGGCTATAATCAAGGTAGTCTCTCTTTTTAAAAAATAAATGGTATTTAATATTTAAATTTTGTCTTCAGTGATACCATTTTTATATCACTGTACTTTATATTCAAATATGATGCACCTAATGATGCTGCTATGCATGGACTACGCAGGTATACATTTTTGAAAAGTACTATAAATACTAAAACTTCTTTTGGTGGGTATTTGTCACTGCTGTCTACAAGATATGCAGCTCTTTTGGGTCTTAAACCTTGCCATCAGCCTCCTTCCTAGTCCTTCCTTATTTGTTTCCAACTATTATTTTTTAGGCATCTAATCAATCAACTTCTATTAGTGTATTTTCCCTGTATTTGACATCTTGTGAAATGGTATGAGAACTACTAAGAAAGGAGAAAATACAACTTCTGCCCTTAAGGAGTCTACAATTTAGTTAAGGAGCCAGATCCAAATATTTAAGTAAATCAAAAAGCTATTTTTATGAATGGCACATTATTAATTTTCCATTAATGCTAAATAAAATGAACATGTCAGTGTGAAGTAAGGTAGGGGTCACCGCAGAAGGTTTAGAAGGAAGAGCAGTGGACAATGATAATATTTTTTTTATACTGGATATCCATTTCCTAGTATCGGGAAATCTATTCCTGACACAATAGACACTCAATAAATATTTATAGAATGAATTCCCCTCTCTTTTGACCTGCCATCTATTCCAAAGCTAAGGGACCAGGTGTTTTCCAGGACACCTAACTTCCCCAAAGGGCCCCTGAGTTATTATAATTTCCATAAGGTTGTGCAGTTTTCTGGCAGCCATCCCAGAGGGGGCTACACCTCATCTTGCAAGTCAGCGTGTGCTGCCTCTCTGGGGATAGTGCCCATGGGATCCTGCTTTGCACTTCTAATAAGTTTTTTTTTTTTTTTTTTTTTTGCTAGGTGGTGGGAAGCAGCAAGGCGGGAATATAGCTGTTCAGTGATGAGGTAGAAACTTGGGAATATATGTTCTTATTTTCTCAGCAAAGCATGTGTCCATCTCAAAAGGGCATTCAGCTGTAGAATCCTGGATAGGATCTTGGATAGCTGGATTACAAGAGAGCAACACTTGTTTATAAAAGCATTTCCTCAAAATGTTTTTGCTTAGCACTTATTTGAGGGTGCTGATTTGTCTGAGTTCAATGGTGTCTGAAGAAGGTAAAAATACCACCTCCTGCTCTCTCCAGGCGGCCACAGCTTCCTCTAGCCAGAGCTGATTTAGGAAAGTATTAACAGTTTTATTCTCCTCCCTCTTCACCTGAAATGCATCTTGTCTGCACCAATTGTTTGGGCACCTGAAACCTCCAAGACTCATTCCTCAGTGGACCAGTTTACATGACCCCTTCCAGAGACTCAGTTACAGATGTACTGACAGGTGATTCTGGAAAATGTCATAATATTTCTGAACTCAATTTCCCCAATAAAATGAAGTTTTTGGGCTAATTGATTTCCAAGGGCGCTTTTCCAGCTCTGAAACTTAATTTCTAAATGTACTGTATTCTCCAATGAGAGACTGAGGTGGGAAATGGGCCTTCCTCTTCTGCTAGAGCTATGTTGCCAGGGAAAGGAAAGCCTTTAGAGAAGCTTGGCACAAGCTCAGGACTAAAGTTGGGTCCTGTTATTTCTGCACATGCATTCATCTACTCACCATTTAACGAAGGCCTACAATAAATGCCTACCCTGTGCTCAAAACAATGTGAAGCCATAACAGAATCAAAAACTTTGTCCCTGCTTAAGGGACATTATACTATATCCACCATAGGCTGGGTTTTATGGAGATTTTACATGAGGCGTTATGCTTGGTGAGGTTACTAGAAGGTGATATGAAGAATTATGAATGATATTTAATATTCATCTCCCCACTTGCCAGTGTAAATTTGGTATATGGTCAGGTAGTATAATCTTGGATTACTATGAAACCAATGTGATTTTAGATAAAAGTATGTTTTGTTTTGTCAATCTTATGAGCTGTGTGAAGGATTTAGGAGGTTGCATATCAGTTTGGTTTACTTGTTGCTTTTGTTTGGCTTTCTCTGTCACCCAGTGTTACCTTACGCTGCTTAAAGTTTTATCCCAGGGATTCTGAATGGTGGACTTTTTCCAACCACATATGTCTCCCCAAGACTCACTGCCCTAATGAGCCATGAGCCTCTCACACAGATAGGAGTGTGTGGAATCCCTCAGGTATGTTGAGGTGGAAAAAAATTAAAGAGGTTCCACTGCTTTGGAATATGCTGAGAGCATTTCTCCCTTTGGCCCAAGAATGGTGTTTCAAAGTGAGTGCTGTTTTAAAGGTGATTGACAGGGTCTGTCCTAGGCTTAGTTGGTGCGTCTCTCCGTAGGAAGGAGACATCTTTGCCCTTGGGGGGCCTGAAGCATGTCTGGATGCAAGGAGCAAAAACAGTGTTCTCAAAAGATATAATGGTATCTATCAGCTACCAACACAGTTTTTATCTTTGCCTGATTCAGCTCTTGGTCCTCTCCACAATTCAAATTTCTTGGGGCAAGAAAGGCTGTTTTATGACTTGTAAAAATTTGCTTTAATTACTAACATATCATAGAGATAAACCTGAGTTTCCAACACACACAGGAACAGAATAGCCCTAGAAAATAATAGCCCTATAAAAGAGGACTTGAAGTTGCTGAAACTGAGAAGGGATAAAAGAACAGAGCAATAAAAAAAAATTAAATGTCAGTATCAAGCATATTAACTGAACTGAAAATCCTGTGTGGATAATAAAACATCCTCAACTTAATAATAATAAAAATGCATTTGACTTATATAATAATAGGGGAAATGGACCAAGAATTTGCATCTTTTCTCCTTGAAGGTTTTCCCTCACAACTTTTAATCTTACTTAAGAGAAGCAGAGCTCAAGCCCATTGGATAATCAGCCTTTTAGGGATATATGGAGAATGATGACTCCCATGTCCTCCATCTCCACTATAAAGTGCACAAAAAGGCAGGAATGCCAATTGTAATACATAATGCTTGAGTTAAATGCAAAACAGTTCTTACTAAAGTAGTATAAGAGGCACTATAAGGAGAGCCTTTGGTGTGTGGTAGATTGTGTTTCCAAAGATGGCTGCAATAATATCTTCCATCTCATGTACTCTTTTGCAAAATAACATTGCCACTCCCTCATCAAGAGGTAGAGCCTACTGACTCCCCCTTTGAATCTGGGCTAGCCCTAGGCCTTGTTTTCATCAAGAGAATATGGTGAAAGTGATACTATATACTTTCTGAGGCTGAGTCTTAAGAGATAGCAGCTTCTAGCCAGGCATGGTGACTCATGACTGTAGTCCCAATTACTGAGGAGGCTTAGGTCTGATGACTGCTTGAGGCCAGGAGTTCAAGATTAGCCTGGGCAATATAGAAAGACCCCATCTCTGAAAACATATAAAAAATTAGCTAGGCATGGTGGCTCATCCCTGTAGTCCCAGCTACTCGGGAGGCTGAGGTGGGAGGACTGCTTGAGGCCAGGAATTTGAGAACAGCCTGGGTGATATAGTGAGCAAGACCTCATCTCTTTAAAAAAACACTTGGAATACTCATTCTTGAAATCCAGTTTCCAAGTAAAGAAGGCTAATCTGTCTATGTTGAGAGGTAAGAGAGGTCCTAGTCACCCAGCTAACGCTGTCAAGGTGCTGGACTTCTCAGAGAAGCCATCTGGTATTCCAACCCCAGTGATTACAACCTCATGAGAGACACCAGCTAATACTATTTAAAACTGCCCAGCTGAGCAGTGGCCAAATTCCTGACCCATGGAAATATGAACAAATAAAACGATTGTTAATTAAAGTTACTAAGTTTTGGGGTATCTTGTTAATGTAGCAAAAGATAATCAAACAGGTATTAATAGAAATCTTCCTCCTCAATAAATTCTAGGAACAGGTTAAACAGCCATCTGTTTTAGAAATTTAGGCAGAGACAATTTGAGGTCTTAACTTCACCTTTTTCGATTTAATAATCCACTAAACATGGAGAAAGTGGAAGAATGAATTACTTTACAATCTCTATAGTGTGTCTTGTTAGGACTTCTGGATGGGACTTCCTGATAGGGGTACTATGGTCTAAAATACTTGTATCTCCCCCAAAGTTCATATATTGAAATCCTAGACCCGAGGTGATGGTATTACCTCTGGGAGGTGATTAGGTGATAGGGGTGGAGCCCTCATGAATGTGATCAATGCCCTTTTAAAAGAGACCTGAGAGAGGCCCTACACCCCTTCCACCATGTGAGGGAATAGCAGGAAGTTGCTACAAAACCTACCCTCACCAGATGCTAAATCTGCCTTGACCTTGGAATTCTCAGCCTCCACAGCTGTGAGAAATAAATTTCTGTTGTTTATAAGATACCCAGTTTATGGTATTTTGTTATAGCATCCCAAATAGACTAAGGGGGAAAACTGGTTTTTCTCTGTAGCTCTTAGAACAGAAACTCTGTCCTTGTTCAAGAAGGGGCTCCAATGATCCTCTTCTGCCCATTAACCTGTAAAGTTCCTTCCTGCTGTGGTAAGTTAAAGTCAAGAATGAGTCATTTGTGTTCATACTATCATTTGATATTATTGATATTTGTTACTGGTGTCTGGGGCACAGGATGTGCTCTTAAGTATCCTCTCTTACAACTATTTGTTACCACACATTACTGTGGTAATCCAAGCCCCTTTTCAGTGTCTCTTCAGGCTAGGATTCCTCAGCCAATCCACTGTGCTTCCATGGAATCATCTCTTCTATTTTCTTCCCGACATCCATACGTTCCATTCATCAGCTGATCTGCAGTTATAATGCATCAGATATGTGGAGAGGTGGTCATTTGCAGGCTTGTTCCTTTAAGACCATATCAATGCCATTGACGGGGGATTCCCACCTACCATAAAGGGATTAATTTGATTTTATGAACAGAAGCACAGGCTGGGAACTCAGGGAAAGCTTTCCCAAAAGGTTTGGTTGCTGCTGTTTTTGTATGTGAAAATTTTGCTTTGGGGTTGTGAACTCTTTAAAACAAACAGTTGATGTCATTGTTAATGGGAGACAGGATGACTTGCATAGCTTCTGTCAAGACTGACTGCTTTTAGGGAGGAAATGCAGAAAACAGGGTTGGGCTTTTTTACAATGATCCATCTTTCGACAGCACAAGTGAATGCCCTCTTGAATGAATCATAAGAATCTGGCTTATACTGGAAATGGGTAACAAGATCTACTCATGAAGGCACATCTCTCTTCTTGCTGAATAGTGAGAGAAGGCCAAATAATCTCATCTTCTTTCCACTTGCCTACTTAAGGAACACCTCTTTTGGCAGGCTGAACATAGGAAGGAGGAGTGGATATTCAAATTAGTGAGTCTTATTGTTTCATGGCTCTCCTCTTAGGTAGGAAAAATCCTGTTTCATTCTGGAATTGCCCTGGGCTAGGCACAAGTTCCGTCACATACCTTCAATTTACCACCCTACCATCACCCTGTAACCAAAAGGGCCAAAGCACATACATCTTCTGTTTCACATTACCTCTCCAATCTGTCTCACTTCCCTACCTCATACAATGGTTATTACCTAAAGCTACCTTTTAAGAAAGAAATCATTACCACCACCGCCCACCCCCCCAATCCCGCAAAGACCAAGGAAATCAAAGCCGAGCAAAAACTTCATAGAAAATTGGTTACAGAACCAACTAGCCTGAAATCTAAAGAAAGACAGGCACCTTCAAGCAGACATGGAACATGAGCTCTTGCTTACCTGGGACAGATGCTGGGTGCCAGGAAAGCTAATAAGAAGTCAGCTAAAATCATTAAGAAATTGCTAAAGGCTGAGTATGGATGAGTGTGAGAACACAGAACCTTTGAGATCAATATACATGAGAAATTTGCACCCATTAGGAGACTTCCTTACAGACTTCACAGTTCACAAGAGATTGGGAGCAGGGCAGGAGACCAGAGAAGGCCTCCTTGTTGTTGGAGGCCTGGAGGAGATCTATAGTAGCCACTGCAGGAAAGTAACAAAGCCCAACCCTTGGTGCTTCTACCCTTTCTCCACTGCAAAACAAATGCTGTAAGCTGATGAGGGAAAGAAAGGGCAGCAAACCCTATTCCCTTCAGGGCACAGGGGAAGACCCCGTGCAGCTGAGGAGAAGGAAATAGAAAAACAAACCAACAAACTTTGCATCCATGGAGGAGAAAAAGAAAAAGGAATTGGATCTAGATCATCAGAGATCCCTTACTGCTGAGGGAGGGAACAGGATCACTGAGAATAAAAAATATGAACACCTCCACTCCTCAAAACCAAGCAAAGCAATGAATAATCAATGTCAGCCCTAAACTGCTGGGGGAGAGATACTATGAGATGAAACACAAAGGGAAGACCTAAAACAAGAATATCCACTTTTACCAGTTCTCTTCAAAGTTGTTGTGGAGGCAATGCAATAAAGCATGAAAAAGAAGTAAAAGGCTCATAGATAAGAAAGGAAAAAAACAGCACTATTCACATATGATAAGATCATCTATGTAGAAAACCCCTTTAAAATCTACAAAAAAGCTTCTAGTACTAACAAGTAAGTTTAGTAAGAATCACAGAATACAG
Organism: Lepilemur ruficaudatus; assembly: GCA_963574885.1. Lineage (NCBI taxonomy): Eukaryota > Metazoa > Chordata > Mammalia > Primates > Lepilemuridae > Lepilemur > Lepilemur ruficaudatus. The sequence continues at coordinate 18,507 of CAUYRT010049331.1, forward strand.
GGTCATTATACAAAAAAAAAAAAATCCATCCTAATATTTTTTTTTTTAAAAAGCACCATCTACAACAGCATCAAAAAACATAAAATACTTATGTGCCAGATCTGTATGCTGAAAACTACAAAATAATGAAAGAAATCAAAGAAGACCTAAACAAATGGAGATATATACTATGTTCATGGATTGGAGGATTTAAGATTATTAAGATGTCAAATTTCCCAAAATGCTCTATAGATTGAACACAATTCCAATTAAAGTTCCAGCAGAATGGGTTTTTTTTTTTTTGGTAGAAATTGACAAGCTAATTCTAAAATTTATACAGAAAAGTAAAGAAATTAGAAAAGCTGACATAATTTCAAAAAAGAAAAACAAAGTTGGAGGATTCACACTACCTGTTTTCAAAACTTACTATGAAGCTACAATAACTACAACAAAGTAGTGTTAGTGAAATAACAGAAATATAGACCAATGTACCAAAGTAGAGAGTCCAGAAGGAGACCCAACACATATGTGTGGTCACTGGTTTTGTTACAAAGGAAATTCAATGGAGAAACAGGAGCTTTCTCAACTAATGATGCTGGAAGAAGTGGATAGCCATTGTATTAGTTTCCTGTCACTGTTGTAGCAAATTATCTGGGTATCATAACACAACAGAAATTTATTCCTTCCCAGTTCTGGAGAACAGAGTCCAAAATCAAGTTGTTGGCAGAGCCATATTCTCTCTGAAAGTTCTTGGGGAGAATCTATTTCTTGACTCTTCAGCTTCTGGTGGCTCCAGGCATTCACTGGCTTGTAGACACATCACTCCAATCTAAAGTGTGATAAAGATTTGTATCCAGGATATAAAAAGAACTTTTAAAACTCAGTAACAAGAATAACCATCCAACCTTAAAAATGATAAAAAGATTTGAATAGTTTACCTAAGCAGATACAGATGACAATTAAGCACATAAAAAGATACTCAGCATCATTGGTCATTTGGGAAATGCAAATTAAAGCCACAATAAGACACCAGTACACACCTATTAGAATTCCTCAAATTAAAAAAAAAATAGTATATCCATTTTGGAAAACAGTTTGACAGTTTTTCAGTAAGGCTTAACATTATCCACTCCTAGGTATTTGTGAAAGCTAAATTAAAACTTATGTTCACAGAAAAAAACTATATGTGAATGCTTAAAACGGCTTTATTCACTTATTAGAAAATACTGAAAACAACCTAGATGTCCTTTAACTGGTGAATGAATAAACAAACAGTAGTATATCCATATAACGGAATACTAGTCAGCGATAAAAAGGAATGATTCCAGATACAGGCTATAATATGTCTGACTCTCAAATGCATTATGCAAAGGAAAGAAGCCAGACTCAAAAAGCTCCATATCATATGATTCTATTTATGTAACATTCGGGAAAAGGCACAAATATGGGGACAGAAAGGTCAGTGATTTCCAGAGGCCACTAGTGGAGGAAGGGTTTGATTACAAAGGGGATAAAAGAATTTCTTAGGGTGATAGAACTGTTCTATATCTTCATTATGATAGTGGTTTTATGAATGTATGCTCTTGTCAGAACTCTACACTACAAAGGGTGAATTTTGATGTATATAAATTATCTCAGTAAAGGCATCTTCCATATACAGACATCCTCTTCACCCTGCTCAGATTCTGACATCCCATGGCAGGCCATTCCTCTGTGGAGACACATCCTTAGCCTTAATTTTATTTTTTGAATATATAAATGCTAAGGACTACTGGAAAATAAGAATTATGGAAGGTTAGTGTTGACCAAATATTGACTCAATTTTCAAAAAAGGAAAGAAAATAGATGTTGAAAACTAAAAATAGACATCTCATATACTGTCATTGATATTCTTTGACATAGTAATTTTATTCCTGATAGTTTATATTAAATTGTCTGACATGCTAAAAAAGCTTTATATACCAATATGATCACTACAGGTTTATTTATAACTAAAAATTGGTAACATCTAACAATAGGGGAATGTTAATGTAATTTATAACCCACTCATGATAATTTTGTTTGTAAAAATACTGGAGAAAGTGTTCTTAAAATAGCCAGTATATAAAAATCAGCACATAAAATTGAATACACAATAGTAGCATGAGCTAACTATGTAAAAATATATATAGTAAGTGAAATACACCAAAATATTTACAGTTATTATCTCTGGGTGGTATGACAATGGGTAATATTTTTCCTTCTGAATGATATATTTCCTAAATTTATTTAATGAGCACGTATTAGTTTTTAAACAGGAAAAATAAATTTTAAGACATTAATTAGCATCCATTTTCATAGCACTATAAGAAATACAAAGTTAAGTAAGGATAGAACCTGCTTTTAATGAGCTAATACTGTAACAGCTACTCATACCCATGACCAAAGAATGAATCTTTTATGGGAAAGTTATAACTTAGAAGCAAGCATAGAACCTCAGGAGCCATGAGGAAGAACACTGTCATTCTGATTTATAGTAGCATCAGTATTAGCACAGCAACAGCAGCAGCTAACATTTGTTGAATACTAACTATAGGCCCAGTATTGTTCATGTATCTCCTCATATAATCCTCACTTTAGTTCTACAGGATTCTATTATTATATTCCTTTTACAAATGAGGAAACTGAGGCACTGAAAGGTTACCTTACCCATGATCAGACAACTAGTATGTGGGAAAGCAAGGATTTGAATATAGGCAACTGATTCATAGACTCGTATTTACTAGGCAGTTTATAAGAGAATGAACCCCAATAATCAAAGGGGTGAAAGATTACAGCATAGTGACCTCACATCCCTCTAATCTAGCAAACACAGGATATGCATACATGGTTCTATATACAAGATAGAAAGCAATAACTATCATAAAAGAGAGTTATGGCTGTAGGATCTTTGAGAGGGGAGAGATGACTTCCATCTGACAGCAACATGGAGAATGAATCAGCGAAGACTGGCAGCAGGGAGACAATTAAGAAAAGTTGTAGTAATCAAGGTAAGAGAAGAAGGTGGCCTGAACCAAGGTATTTCTCTATTCACTTACAGGTCTAACTTTATGGATTAAAGGTTTATATGTGTACTTCTCATAGAATCCCACTGTTATGCCTTATTTTCCCATTGCAGGCCCGCCCTGGATAATACCAATATTTGCAGGTCAGGAGAAGATGGAGATTAAAAATCATTATGCAATTCTAGTACCTAATCCTCACAATCCCTCCGTCTTATCTAGTTTCTCTCCCTTTTGCTCAAATTAGGGTAAGAAGCAAACAGAGGAGGGTCAAGAAACAGGATTTTTGAGTTGGTATAGCCTAGATACCCTAGTTGGACTTTCAAACTCAGTGGCACAGAGTGAGGGTACTGACTACCTCTGCTAAATATAGCCCCTCAGCTACAAAAAGGAGCTGCTGGTGTAAAAGGAGTGGGTACATTCAGAGTACTCACTGTGTGCAAGATTCACTATGTACCAAGTGCCTGCTGGTGGAGGAAGAAAAATTCCCCCATTTGGCTGAGACACAATCTTTCATAACTCCTTATTGAAGCAGGAGAGGGGGAATTTGCCTTCCAAGGGACAGACTTAAGAATGGAGGTCAGGGAAAAAGACATACAATGATCACAATGTGAATATGGATGCCTGAGTGCTTTGGCTGATCGGGGTCTGCTTCAAGAGATGGATATCTGGCACTTTTACTTAGGAACTTCCAGGAATGGAAAAGATGATAAGCATCTTGAAGGCTTCTCGATTATGCTTTATTTTCTTTGTGTCTCATCTTCGACAGGACCCAGAACATAAGCACTCAATAAGTTAATAGCACTGATATGGTTACTATGTGCCAGATACCATGATAAGAATTTTTATAATCATTTTAATTATCTTTAAAACAACTCTATGAGGCAGTTTATTAACAAGCCCACTTTATAGATGAAGAGAATGAGGCTAGAGAAGTTAATTTGTTCCAAATCACTAAAGAACTCTTTGGAAAAAGGAGAATACAAATCAGGGGAGATGGAAGAAGGTTTTGCTAATTTATAAGTTAATGTGTACTCAAAGGAAAAAATTACGTACTTGTCAAAATGTCAACTCTACACCTCATAAATGTATTTGTGGCTGTGCACAGTAAGGCATGTGAAGTGGCTACTTAGTGTTCAACTCATCAGCAAGGTGCATTTTTCAGGTCGCTTACTGCTATAACAGCTAGAGAGCTTTAATCCTAAGCATAAAGTCATTTTACAGTTTAGTATTTATGCATGTTCATGAACTCTTTGTTCCTGCCTTAATTTCTAGAGACTCAATCTAGAATGAGGAGTCTAAGCAATAAGGGTCCCAGAACATAGTGTGTGTACACATGTGTGCATATGTATATGTATGTATTTATGTATGTGTTCGTAATTACTGATCACTTTAATTAACCAACTTAACCTGATTAGTGTCTTCTGACACTGGTCCTAACCTTGCTAAGTATTTATTTGTTCCCAGGACTCCCTTTGCATTTATCCGTCATTGCTTGTTCCAGTTTTTACATTTCCTTAGTCCTTCAATTCTACTCTTATATTCTCAATATTTTTTTAAAAAAGAGGAATGAGGAAAAAAATAACCTGGAGAGAATGAAAATAAAATAAGAACCAATATTTCAGTAACTTGATTGTACCTGTGATTGTTTGTATCAGGGGGCCTTGCTTTCTATTAGACAAGAGGCACTGGTATTCAGCAATCATAATACTTTAAGAAAGGGTTGGTCTGGAATTCCTAAGGCCAAAAGCCTGAAGGGAACACCAACTGCAATTATAAAGTGGCCAGCCAGTGTGTAGACACTGACAACCAAGTGACTGGTCTCATTCTCTAAAGCTTGGCTCAGACAGTGGCAGGAGGGAAAAAGTGGGTAATGGGGGAAGAGAGCAGGACTAAGTGATCTTGAATGATCATTACCAGATCTGGGACACAGACCAATGGTTTGGACAGCAGAATCCAGCTACTAAAGTATGCTCTGCTCTCGAATTTTAAGCTTCTCTCTCCATGCCACAATACTGTTTGAGTTCACGCAATGATTCCTATGTCAAGATTAGCAGTGTATAATAATGTTGTATTAGTACCGAAAGACTCACATTTTAACTCTTCTATTTTTTTCCTCCTAGCATTCCTCACTGTTCAAGTATTTAGTTTACTATTCTTTGTTTTCCTTCTCTCCCTACTCTAACCTAAGCTGAGTCAAAGCAGGGAGGAAGGACTTAGTGTTGTTAGAAGGTCAGCCACAGGTTGCTTCTCTTTTCATTTTTTTTTTAGCTTTGGCCCCAAACAAGTAACACTCCCTAAATATGAAATAATGAGACTGCTGCGTTCTTCTGCCTTAATCCATAAACTAATTATAACTATCATTACAGCACTTTCAGTTTGCCTCATTTAATTTTCACAATCATTCTTTGGAATAGGAAGGACAAAGATCATTAGTATCCCAAGCATATATTAAAATACTAAGGCTCAAATAGGTTAAGCGATTTGTGCTGGTGGAGTCATGGGTGAACACTGATTCATGGGCTATAGAGTTACTGGAGACCTGACTCACGGTACAGCCTCAGGTAAGTCACTTAAACTATTTGTGTCTAATCTCTAAAATGGGGATAAAAGTACCAACTTGCTTCCCAGAGATTAACTAGCCAATAAAAATTTGTAAAGGGATTTGGAAATTCCAAATGTTACATAAATGTTTTAATAAGCTTTTAATGTTGAGGCTCCATTAGGTACCCGTAGGTGGAAATCAGGTGAATTTATCTGTTAGCATTTGTATTTTCCAGCGCCTGGAGAGTGCATAAACTGGATTGAGCTGGTTTAGGGAATATGCCCAGCTTTTTCTCAGCTGCTCTAGGTGCTGGCCCTGCTACTTGCAAGTCCTATCTCTGCTGGCCCTGACCCACTTAAACCCAAACAGATGGGCTGCTCTCTATCTAGCCAGGCAACTAGAGAGTACAGGAAGGAGAGCTGGCTTCTCATGCCCCTTGTGGGCAGCAGAGATGATCACAAGCAGGCTCCTACTGTTAGCCCTATAGACCTTCCAGACGGGCACTCTGACCTCCAAGAAAACATCTCTAATAATTTCCAAACATTCAAAGCATGTACAGTGTGGTACTGACCACTAAAAAATGACCTACACTTACATCTAAGATCTCCAGGCTATTATTTTCTGCCTTTCCATTGAAGTTCATTTAACTTGCTTTATAACAAGTTTAGGTATATTATATTGCATAGGGGACGGTGACAATTTAACATTATATCAAAAAAATGTCTGAAATCAATTTACTTTATATGAAAAGAACTCTCTAAGGAAGAAAAAGAACTCTACAAGGAAGAAAACTGTGCATGATATACTATCACAGTAGTAATCTAACATTGTGCCTTGGGTAATGTTTTTCAGTTTTGTGACTCTAAGGAAGTTTTCTTTTTTAATTATTAAATAACTTTTTATTGATGAATAATAGATGTGCATATTTTCAGGGTACATGTGATAATTTAATATATTCATATAATTTGTAAAGATCAAATCACTGTACTTGGGATATTCATCACCTTAAATATTTGTCTTTATATTAGAAACATTCAAATTATTCTCTTCTAGCTATTTTTAAATGTATAATAGATTATTGTAAACTATAGTCACCCTACTAATCTACTGAACACTAGGCCTTATTTCTTCTACCAAACCATATATTTGTATCCATTAATCAACTTCTCTTTGTCCCTTCCTGCTTCTCCCCTTAGTTAGTTCTTTCCTTTTTGTGTCTTACTTTTCCAATCTGTAAAACAATGACAGTGGCTTCAGTATAAAATATGCTTCAAATGAAAGTCACGTTAAGCCAGGGCTGATATTCAGCTGGTACATCCGGTTTCTACATTTGAAAAATAAGAATAAAACAATCTACATTAAATTACTGAATTTTAAAATGCCCACAAATTTTAAATGATAAATCATGGCTCTCTCATCCCCTGCAATGCTGCTCTTCTCTCAGATATCTGCTTGACTGAGTATGTCATTTCCCTCAAGGCACTGCTCACATTTTACCTTAATGAGGCCTACCCTCTATCTTATTTAATTCTGCCAAATAATACTTCCAAATCTTCATACTCTCAAATCCCTGTCCCTATTTTACTTTCTTATTCCTTTCACAGTATTTACCGTCTGCCTACAACTAAAGAATTTATTAATTATGCTTATCATTCATCTATTTCCTTACTCCTCTACTCTAAATTGTAAGCTCCACGAGGTCAGGCATTTTGGCCTGTTTTGTTCATTGGTGTATCTCAAGTGCCTGGCACATAGCAGAAGCTCAGCAAATATTTGTTGAATAAATGAATGAATTATCCTCCAAGAATAATTAACTTTTAAATTACCTGAGGGTAGAGGCTAACTTCTTTTGAATAGTCACTATACTGAGCTTGGGGTTTGGGCCCAGAAGATATTTCAAAACGTGTTCTATTTGATTGACACGTGTATCTGAAAATCATAAATATTTTGTGACTAAATTCTTTTATCTGTCTCCTCTTTGGTTTGGGGAAAACACTTGTGAATTAGCCATCCAGTTAAGAGGGTCAAGACGGGGTGGTGAAACTGGGTAAAGGCAAGGAATAAGAAGTAAAAGGTAAAATATCCAGTAGAACTGAGAAACAGTCAGTGTACTCACAAAGGCAAGACAAGTCAGTAAGCGCTTCATGGAAAATTCACTAACAGAACAGCCAGAGAAGATGGAGACACTTTTAAACACATACAACTGTTCTTTTGTAGGCTGGATCCCACTACCTGATGTGTTACAGGCACTTGAATACTGAATCCTATAAGATATAGGGATACCATGACTGCCACTGAGAAACAGAATCCGCCTACACCACACTGATTAACACTTAACGCTTTAGGCAAATGCAATGTGTGGGGAAAGTTCACAGGGCTGTCTATGTGTCTAGAACTTATCAGAGAAGGAAAGGCGGGCTTTAAAGTATGGCAGAAAATATTTTTGTGTAGACATAAGAACAAGTATATAATAATTATATTTCACAGGCAGATCTGAAGGCAAGGGACAATTCATTCAAGATGCTTCTTAATCAGTTTTTAATATAAAAACCTTATTGTATATTTGAATGTCATTGTACCTAGTTATGGATAGTCTCAAAAACAAATAAAAAGCCCTGGGCTAGAAGCTAAGCTGATTGTTAGCTGGAGAGAGCACATAGCCTTTCTTCTTGTGATACAGCTAGTGTTTCATAATTGGGTCCTTATGGGGGCACTGGGACCTTTCTCAGGAAATATCTGATACTGGCCTGTGTTGGAGACAGGTCACGTGATTAGCTGGGCTACATGGGTAATTTTCCTGGAAAATACTATTATTGCACAATGAGCTGTGTCTTTCACATAACATACCCCCAGCATTTCAAATGACTGATAACCAGCTACTTTGAACCCTAACGGGGCAAAAGGAACTCTCATACCAGGGGTCTCCTCAAAATATTCATTATTCTTTACTGACTGAAGCAATAAGGTGAGGCTGGTAGCTAAGACACTAAGAGGAGGAGAGAAGACATTTTCTTTCATGTGAGGGCTTGCAATAATGTACTCACTCTCTCTTCAGAGACTAGCAACTTTATACGTAAGTCACCAGCATGGAAAATGTGTGGCAGCAACAGCATCTGTGTTCAGTGTGTCTCTGAGATCCATCTTTCTGCCCTATGCCCCTCCTCCCATCCCACTCAAAGAACACAGCTGTTTGTTTCTTGGTCACCAGTCTCCACTCTACTTTGGTGAGAAAGTAGAAAGAGCCCCAAAGGCAGTTGAAGTTATCAGGGTTAACTGATTGCAATAGCTAATATCCATTGAGAGACTACTATTCAGAAAATGCAGTGGAAAAAAACCCCCAAAACACAAAGACTTCTTTGGCTTGTTTTAAATCACTGGACCATACATATTTAGATTTTGAGAAAGTGAGTAAAGCACCAAGTTATGAGTGCAGTTTATAAAAGATAAAGATCTGAGTCATCCCTTTGTGGTTACAGATTATGAAACCATTTCAGGCTCTCCCTAGACAGTATTCCCTGTGAACATTAGATTGCAAACAGAGCAAGCCAGAAGGGTTAGGATCTCTGATTACTATCCCTGTTAAGGTTTTTCTCCTAAGCATCCTTGTGTATAGTTTACAGTTTAATTTTTTGCCTTTGTAATCTGTAGCTCTTGTGTATATATCATCTAATGAAAAGGCCTTTTTTGAATTAACGTGGTATTTGGAAAAAGAACATGTGTTTCTATTTTATTATTAAATACATTTATAAAGAGAGGAAAGGTTCTCAGACCTAGTGGCAGCCTGTTTTTTGTTTGTTTGTTTTTTTAAAGTAAGAATTCTATAACACTTCAGGCGAATAGAATCCTTAGTGCAAACACTCAGATGGACTGGGGCATGATAAGTTTTTGGGTAGAAAGTAATTGTGGAACTTATGAATTCAGATTTGCCTTGTCTGACCACCTTAGGGGTAAACACACTGCTCTGTCTTTTCCCAGCTAGTTAGTGAGCTTGGCATCTACTAGGCAGGACATTCTGGAATACAGACCATTCCAATTACCACAATGGTCTTGTGTTTCAAGGCTGCTTGTTTATAAACACAGTCACTTTCTAGTTTAATTTATCTCCTTTTTTGGCTTATTTAAACTCCAAATTTTTTTAGAGTGCAAGAGCCTAAATAAGGATTTTTGAGATTGATGCCTGGTGATATGAATTAAAATAATAAAAGATACCAGAAATGTATGTTGTATAAACATCTAGTTTATGTTTACTAGTAATCTAGGAAATGGGCATCAAAGCAATGAGACGTTGCTATTTTATGGCTAAGAATTAGCAAATAAATTAAAAATATTAACTCCATGTCTGCAAGGTTTTTCATAAAATCAGTATACTCCTCCATGGCAAACAGCACTATAGTATGATAAATCATTTAGAAAGAAATATTATTTTATGTCTTGAGAATCACAAAAATATTTCTACTCCCTTGCCTTAATGATTCTACTCCTAGAAATTTACATGAAGGGAATAATTTACGAGACTAAAAATGTTATGTGCATAAAAATGTATATCATGGAATTCTCAGGAAAAGAAAAAATATAAAATTGGAAACAATAAATGGATCTCAAGTAGGATATATTTTATGGGGGGGAAGTATATCATAATCTTAGAAGCAAAACGAGGAAGGAACAAATACATGTGTAGTTTGAAAAAGAATATTGAGGATTATCAATGCTTTTATTTTCTTTTAGACATAAAATTGCTTTATTTTATAATTTTAAATAATACCAAAATAGGCTATGATATTTTTATGTTCATTAAAAAGAGGTATGAGTAAAGAAAGTTTGAGAAATAGCAATCTATCAGTAGCAGGTCTATCAACAGATAAAACATTAAAACAAAACAACTCAACAACACTTAATGTTTATTGAGCAGTTTATTTTTCAGGTGTTGGGCTAAGTTCTTCGCAGACATTGTTCTTTATTTAATTTTCTTTGTTTTATTTCTAGGTGGTAGAATGGTTGAAACATTTTACATTGATTTAAAAAAATCATTATCAGAACCAGATAGTAACATGAAAAACTCATGTGGTTGTCTTAGGGCGTAGGGAGGTGTCTGAGGTTTGGTCTTTCAAGTTTGACATTTCTGTCAGTCAATTAAACAATGTTCAAACCAAAGACAAGTGCATTGAGATTAGGAACTATATGTTTTCTGCCCTCCTAACCAGAAGCAAATTGTCTGTAAATTTGTCAGATAAACAGGAAGCAATGGAATTGACAACCAGTGTATAAAACCAAAGGAATTAAAAGAGACATAATATAATTCTTGATAAGTATGTCAAAGGCTAAAGGTAATTTCAGGTATAAAATATCTTAAAAATATATTTGCATTCTATATGTTCATATTCATAGTGCTAACATTTTAAAACCAAAATATAAAAAATAAGAGGCAGGCAAAGATAAAAACAACAACAACAAAAAAGAAGCAAATAAAAGGCACGGTAAATAGCACAATAAGATGTTAGAAATAAAAATATAATAGCAGTAGTCTGAATTTATAAGTTCAAAGATAGAGGTTCTCAGATTGTATTAATAAGCAAAACCAACTGTATGCTGACTATAAGAGGTAAATATAAAATATAGGTATGAGGGCACAGAAAGTTAAAAGTCAAGCAGTGGAAAAAGACTATACTAAGCAAACACTAAAAAAAAAGAAAGTTGGTTCAATAAGAACTATAAGGCCAAAAAGTATTAACAGGAATAAAGAAGGTCACTACATACTGATAAAGGAATTATTTACCAAGAACACATAAAATTTCTAAACTTTCATAAACCGAATAACATCATTGCAAAATATATAGCTACATAAATTAAAATCTGAAACTATTATAAGGATAAATTGATACACCACAATTATACAGGGAGATTTTAACACTCTCAGTAATTGCTAAAACAGATTTTTTAAAAAATTAGTAAAGATGCCGAAGATTTGAATAGTACAGTTAGTATGCTTGATCCACTGGATACAAAACCTTGCATTCATTTACTAGAGAATGCACATGCTTTCAGGCTCCCGTGGGGCATTTACAAAAGTTGGCCACAAAGATGCTATAAAGAAAACCTCAACAAATACCACATTCTTTGAATCACCACAATAAAATTATAAATAAATAACTTAAATATGTCTTTTAAAAAAATGAGAGTCTTTCTCTAGCATGCTTATAATTTTACTCAACTTAGCAAAACAATTTGTGGGGCAAAACAGCTAAGGAGGTGATAACTTCATTTCAGCGTTACACAACTAAAGTCGTTCCCCAACTCAGGCCAAGCAGAGTATCGCTGGTGGAGAAATAGTGTTTCCAAGGGTAAAATTATATGAAAGAGCAAGGCAATTGGGGGCAGGTATGATATTGAAGCATAGCAAGAGAGGAAAAAATTAGAAAAGAGATTGTTAAGGTAGATTGGAGTCAGGAAGTTTGGATCATTTAGGCAAAAGGAAGTGATCAAAAGTGTCTAAGCATGGTGCTGATGAGAGATGGTAAGGGCATGGAGTTGATGTCACTTGATAATTTATCCCATGTCCAGTGGAATGAGTTAAGTGGGAGAAAAAGAGGAATCAAGGATAAATCTAAGGTTCTTAGTCTGGGTGACTGATTGGGTGGTGAGGTCTTTAATGGGGAGGAACAATAGAAAAAAAAAAGAAAAGCAGGTACCAGAGGAGAAAAAGTAACACGTGGAGTTCAGGACATAATTATATTTGAAGTATTGGTGGGGCATCCTTAAGAAGATCTAACTCTGACAATGATGTGAGAGTTTAGAGGAAGTATTAGGAAGCAAGGTGAAGGAAGCAGGTGGAGTTTGGGAGTTAGAAAGTTTCATTGTCTGAAATTGAGCAAAGCAGGATCAGGTTACCATTTGCTTTAAAGCTACAATCTTTGTGACAACAGGACAAGTTTAGTGCAACAATGATGGTTATAACAATAAGCAAGACATCTCTTTTTAGACCTGGAAAGAAGTCAGGTATTATCAGAGGGAGACAAGGTAAGGAGTTCTCCCATTGAAGGCAGTAGAGCATCCCATAAAAGGAAGAAGAGAGAGACAATCCACAAATGCAAATACTTGTTCAATTTTCATTATTTTATAGTTAAGACTGCATGATAATGTGTATTATAGAGTCACTTGCAAAAGCAAAAATAAGAAACAATCTAAATGCCCAATAAAGATTCAAATCAATAAATATTAACTCAAAATATTTCTTTTAAAAAAATGCCTGTGTTCAGAGAATTAGATACCATATAGCACCTTAATAACTTTCCTTAAAATTCACACTATTAGTGAAGCTTTGGCTATACTTGTGACACTGGATGTAATTATATCAAAACAGGATTCTTTCTGACAGGTATCCCCCTCTCAAAGCATCTTAAAATGGTAGATCGACTGGGTGTGGTGGTTAATGCCTGTAATCCCAGCACTTTGGGAGGCTGAGGTGGGAGGATTGCTTGAGACCAGCCTGAACAAGAGGGAAATCCCATCTCTACAAAAAATAGAAAAATTAACCAGGTGTAGTAGCATGCATCTGTAGTCCCAGCTACTTGGGGGGGCTGAGGCAGGAGAATAACTTGCTCCAGGAATTTGAGGTTGCAGTAAGCTGTGATGACACCACCGCACTCTAACGCTAACAGCAGAGTGAAACCCTGTCTCCAAAAAAAAAAAAAAAAAAAAAAAAAAGAAAGAAAAGCAGAATCACTTTACTGCACAGTGTTACGTAGGACAGAAAACCGAAGAAACAATAGAAGAAGCAAGCAAGAAAGGGGTGAGTACAGTACAGAGGGAAAGGAATAGAACAGCACTATTTCCCAAAGTATGTTCACAGATTCTCTGTAGAAGAAAAAGAGTTCTGCAGGCAGTAAGTTTGATTAACTACGATCAGTACCATATTAAGGATTCTGAGAAGTCCTGTTATAAAGAAACCCATTGAAATTTAACTCAGCATGTCCCAAATTTATTTACTATGTGACTCTTTCATTGAAAGACAATTATTAGCATGCTGTGGAAATATGGTTCTATTGAACATACTTTGAGAAATATGAGCTATTTTTTTTATAATTTTATTTGTGAACAAAGTAGCTTTGGAAAGGGAAGAATAGTAGAAAGACAAGAAGACTGAATTCGGGAGGTCTGACTTCTTAGGGATGTCTTTAAGTAATTAAAGGCATATCACTTTTATCTTTTTGTATTGCAATTCCTTCTTGTGTCAAATGGGGATAATACTTTATTTCACCTTTGTTCTACAGAGTCCCTTATACTAGTTGCATGAGATGCTGGCAGTGAGGATCATAAATACATAACAATAGGTCCCTTGCATTCTAATATTTTAACTAATGACCTGATCCATATATTTAAATGAAGTTTTAAAAAAATTCTTAGTGCTAGGTACTAAGGAAGAGAAGAAATAGTTTTTGTAAGAAGCTTATAATATCTGATAAAATAACATTTGCATATAAGATAAAATGAATTGAAGTGCTCAATCGTTACGTGTAGACTATCAATGCTACTGGAATTCAAAGGACATAAATATTATAGCGAGCTGGAGGAATTAGAGTTTGATTTGGGTATTGAATACTTCTGGGGGATGATTAAGATAGAGGACATTTTAGGCAAGAAACAGTATGAGTGAAAGCAGGAATAAAAATGACATATTCCTAAGAGTGAAGAAACTTTATGGGTGTGTGTTGAATAATGGTTAAAAAAAAAAGAGTCAATAAAGAAACAGTTAAAATGTTTTTCCCATCAATGAGAACAGCGAGGGATAAAGAATAAAGCAGTTAAAATTGATTTGATGAAATCAAACTCATTGAGAATGTCTGACTTAAAGTACCCACTGACAATAGAATTTAATTATGGTTTAACATGGTGAAAGATTTTCTCAACTTTTCCAACTTCTTATTACCCATGATACACATATATACACACCCTTTTCCTCACTCTCTCTCTCTGATCTCATTCTCTCTCTCTAAATAATAACAGCACTGTAAATTGTCAAATCTAGGGAAAGGAACTAGTCAACAACAGTGCAGGGAAAATTAACTATATGAGACACAAACAAATGAAATTCTCATTTCAGACCTTTCTCCAAAATAAATTCTAGATGCATGTGTAACCTAAATATGTTAAAATGGAAAAATAAAGAAGAAAATGGAGTTATTAATCTTATTTTCTGATTATAGGAGAACTTTTAAAGAACAAAAGCGGTAAGAGAAATCACAAACGGAAGTTATAAATTGACCACACAAAAATTTAAAGCTTAAGTATATCAAAAAACAAAAATAAAAGGCAAATAAACTGGAGAAAATGTCTTCAGTAAATATGACAAGAGTAGTAACTCTACTATATGAAGAGCTACACCTGGTAAGAATTTAATATGCCTATGAAACATAGGCAAAAGACAATGGACATTACGAAATACTTCACAGATAAAGAGAAATAAATGGATGATAAACATTAATGAATGCTCAGTCTCAAGGGCAATCAAAGAAATACAAATTAAAATAATGGGCTACCTTTTGTCTATCAAATTAGCAAAGATTTTTAAAACTGAGAATGTTTAATACCGGTTATAGTGAGATTAAAATGGGCCCTCTCATGTATTATACATGGGAGTAAATTGGTAAAACTTTTAGAAGCGATTTGTAACACACATCAAGTGCCATAAAATATTCACACAGTTTAACCTAGTACTTCTACTTCTGGGAATTTACCCTAAGGAACTAACAAGAAAATATAGACAAAGATAATATATATAGGATGTTCATCATAGTGTTATTTATAGTAAGACCAAACTAGAAACAGTTGAAATGTCCGACCACAGAAAAATAGTTAAAAATAATATTTCATAAGGTAGAGTATAAAAAATGATGTTGGCTGGGCGCAGTGGCTCATATGCCTATAATCCCAGAACTCTGGGAAGCCAAGGTGGGAGGAATCCTTGAGGCCAGGAGTTCAAGACCAGACTGGGTAACACAGCAAGATCCTGTCTCTAAAAAAAATATTAAAAATTTTCTGGGCATGGTGATGCATGCCTGTAGTCCCAGCTACTCAGGAGACTGAAGTAGGATTGCCTGAGCCCAGGAGTTCAAGGCTGCAGTGAGCTATGGTCATGTTACTGTACTCTAGCCTGGGTGACAGAGAGACCTTGTCTCTTAAAAAAAATGATGTTTATGTAGTTTTTAATAATATGAGGAGATGATAATGAGATAATACAAAGTGAAAAATGTAAGACACAAATCTATGTAAATATCTTAAATATTTCAAATTTATAATTTTCCATATATTTTTAAATTTCTATAATAAACATGTACTACTTTTATAAACAGGGAAAGAAAGTGCACTAACCATGATGCCCTTTAAAAAGCTACCATGGGTATTTGAAGTGAGGTGACACAAGACCAGAAGAATGGGCCCCACATGTACTCGCCATCAAATTGGTACTGACTGATTAACACTATGGTGCGCAAATGGTGGTGGTCTCCACCAGGGATTCGGAGGTTGGAGGGTAGACCCACATCTGAGGGATGTGGTGAGCATTGTGGAGGGAAGGGACATGCTTGAAATGTAGTTTGGGAAGGGAATTAGGGGTCTCAATCGGGGGAAGGAAATCTTCTAAAACTGATTTATGGGAATAGCTGTACAACTTGGTAAATTCATTAATAATCATTTAATTGCACACTTAAAAAAAAAGCTACCATGGGGACCAAGAATCTCAAAAGATCACAGAAGTGTGGAACCGTATTTTTTTTTTTTTATTAAAGAGAGAAGACTGGGAAATTCAAACAGAATTGACAAATCTAGCTTCTAAACGGTGCAGTCTAGCAACTGAGTGAAACATAAGAATAATCCCACTTCACAAGTGTACGGGCTTTCCGGTTTATAACTTCCTTTACTCTAGCCCTCTTTCCCAGCCATGGTTCCCTTTGGATATGCTGTCCTCCTTTCATGTGGTGCTGTCCTTGTTCTCCCCTTTGCTGTGCGGTTAAGGTCCTTGCTCTCTCCAGGCAGACTTTCCATTACCATTGCAGCCTTTGCTATCACCTCTTCTTCCCACTGTTTGTACCACTTATTTGGCGTTTATCATACACCACTTTGCATTGTGGCTTATCTTTTCACAGATATATTTTGCCAGCCTTTCAAGGGGACTATAAACCCTTCAGAAAGGCTAACATAGCCATACAAAGGTGCTTAACAGATGTCAGTTGCAGACAGAGCTTAAAGCATCTAACGAATGCTATATTAATCATTCTTAGCATTCCCGAGAAGAAAGGATTCCTACTCACATTTTATGGAAATGAAAACTGACATCTAGAAGAGTTAATTTATTTCCTTTGGATTCTTGAGCTGAACCAAAATGGACTGCAAATGCTCCTCTCCTGAATAGATCAGGCAGCCTCTTGGCAAATCAAAGTACGTAATCCCTTCAGTAACACTGGTTGCTTACCAGTATAATTGGTATTGATTTATGCTTGCAGGCTCATGGCAGCTGGAGAACAGGGCTATAATATTAGGCCACTAATACACAGGAGGAGATTAAGGTTTGAAATAGTCTGAATTCTGGGCTTCTCTCAGCTTGGAAAATGACCTCCTGTATATACTACTCTGAGGGCAAAGAGACGTAAAATCACATACTGGCATTGGTTTGTCAGGACTATCTTGAATTTAAATTTCCAAAATCATTAAATATTTGTTTTTCAAATACAATGTAACTTTCAACACACTTTTTTTACAAGACAGCTACCCAATAAATTTAAGTAATTTTGGGTTCTACAGAATCCCCTGGAAACTTCATGCCAGTACTGTCCCTGTCTCTGAATTGTTTTGACATATTTGGCCCATGATGACTCAATCAATTAGCAATGCTATTCCACAGGCAAAGTGGCTGGGATTTCTGTGACTCAGCAGAAGGGTCTTGAAAGACATGGTTATTTTCCTGCAACTTTTGACTTAACTGTCACCTAGCTAGATCTAGTACAAATAGATAAACAGTGGGACAAGCAAAGAGGGACATCAAAATTCAGGGGACCCTGGGCAGTCTCAGTTTCTCCTACACAATCTTGGGTGATTCTATTGCTCTTTGGCAAAATCTGTTGTTATCTCTGATCACTATCAACAGCAGATCAAGAGTCCTATATTTAAATACAGCAGAGTAGTAGTCATGTTATTCTCTCTTCTGGAAAGATTCCCTACTTGCTGAGTAGAGAGATGACCTGGCTCTAAACTCTATACATAGTTAACATTTCCTGAGACTTCAAGGTGGAAAGGTAGGCTCAGAAAAGAAAAAGGCACAGTGGCCCATGAAAAATGGAAGAGAGTGGAAGTTCCAGTGGTAGGTAGAGGCTAGCTACTTAGCCTCTAGGTAGGTAGGTAATACATTCATTGATTGATTCATTCATAAGTATTTATGGAGCACATATGAAGTGACAGCCATTATATTAGGCAGTGGGTATGCAAAATGTTAAACTCCTACAGTTCAGTATATCACTAAAATGGGAATTTGTCCAAGCTAGGAAGATATGTGTGCTGTGTGACAGGTATCTGATAACTGGGATGCCACTTCCTTTCCTTCTGATCATTGACTTTTATCATTGGCCAAATACACTTTTCTCTCTGAGAATACAATCAGATGAATACAATCAAAGATGTTCAATAGAAGAAGAGGGCAAATACCTCAAGGGAACAAAGATACAGCAAATTTACATAAGAAAAAATATGCAAAGAAACCAATACATAGATTATAAATAAAACCCAAAGAAAACTGGAAAATGGACTACAAATGAAGTAAAGCCTCTGGCTGACAATCTAAAGCAAGCTACATGGAAAGGGAATTTAAAAACATTACAGAGTCAACTCTGTCCTTCTTACCCCTTGCCCTCTGCCTGACCTCTGAATCTCTGTGTAATTGCCAGTTTGTGTCGGACTTCACATACTCTGACTTTTTGATTTCTGCTCTGTATAATATATTTCTACAGAGTTTGACATTATGGCAGCAGGGACTGTAAACTGAGTGTTCCTTGGAGGCTGCTGACTTGAAGTGTGGGTGGAGAAGAGGCAGGAGAGAGCCAAGACTTTGAAAGAAAGAAGGAAACAAAAATTTCTCTCACTTTTGGATTTGGTGAAGCATTTGCGTAAAAAAAAAAAAAAACAGCTTAGTTAAGATATAATTCACCCATTTAAATTGTACAACTCAATGGTCTTCAGGATGTTCACAGTATTGGACAACCAGCACCACAATCACTTTAGAACATTTTTGTCACTCCAAAAAGAAATCTTGCACCCGTTTTCAGTCTCCCCTCATTCCACCAGGCTACTTCCTGTCTCTATAGATTTGCCCGTGGAATAATACAATATATGGTCTCTTGTGGCTGGCTTCTTTTGCTTAGTGTGCTATTTTCAAGGTTCATCCATATTGTAACATATATCATTACTTCATTTTCCATTGCTTAATAATATTTCCTTGTATGGATATTTTACTCATCCATTCATCAGTTCATGGGCATTTGGGTTATTTTGTTTTTTGGTTATTATGAATAATGCTGCTATGAACATTTGTGTACAAGTTTTTGTGTGGACAATGTTTTCCTTACTCTTGGATATATACCTGGGAGTGGAATTGCTGTGTCATATCATAATTCCCTGTTTAACTTTTTGAGGAACTGCCAGACAGTTTTCCAAAGTGGCTTCATCATTTTTCCTACCGGCGATGTATGAAAGTTTTAATTTCTCTACATCCTCACCAACTTGTTGTTGCCTTTTTTATTTTAGCCATCCTAGTGGCTGTGTAATGGTAGGTCTAGTAGTTTTTATTAATATTTTAATTTCCCTAATAACTAATGATGTTAAGCATTTTTATGTGCTTATTGGCTATTTGTATATTTTATTTGGAGAAACGTCTACTTAAATCCTTTGCATTTTTAAATTGTGTTATCTTTTTATTACTGAGTTGTAATAATTATTTATGCATTCTGGATATGAGTTCCTTACCAGATATATGATGTGCCAATATTTTCTCCCACTCTGTGTGCTGTCTTCTCACTTTCTTAATGGTGTTATTGGTAGCTCAGATGTTTTTAATTTTGATTAAGTCAAGAATACTTTTGACTACTTTTTCCTTTTTCACTTGTGCTTATAGTGTCATGGTATTGTCTAACCCGAGTTCAGAAGATTTAGTCCAGTGTTTCTTTCCAAGGATTATAGTTTTAGCTCTTACATTTAGGTCTTTGACACAGTTTGCGTTAATTTTTGTATATGGTATATCAAAGGATCCAATTTCATTCTTTTGCCTATGAATATCTACTGGTCACAGAACCTTTTTTTGAAAAGACTATTCTTTCCCCCAGTGAATTGTCTTTGCACACTTGTCAAAAATTAACTGGCCATAAACAAAAGGGTTTTTCTGAACTTTCAATTCTGTTCTGTTAATGTATATGTCTATCCTTAATACCAGGACCACATAGTCTTGGTCATTGTATCTTTGCAGTAAGTTTTGAAATCAAGAAGTGTGAATCATCTAACTTTGTTCTTTGTCAAGATTGTTTTGATTGTTCTGAGTCAGCTGCATTTACATATTAATTTTAAGATCAGCTTATCAATTTTTGCAAAGAAACCAACTGGGATTTTGAGAGGATTGTCCTGAATCTATAAGTCAATTTTGGGAATATTGCCATCTAAACAGTATTAAGTCTTCTGATCCATGAATAAGAAATAACTTTCCATATATTTTGGTGTTCTTCAATTTCTTTTAACAATGTTTCATAGTTTTTAAAGTGTAAATCTTATACTTCATTTGTTAAATTTATCACTATTTTTTTGATGTTATTATAAATGGAGTTGTTTTCTTAATTTCATTTTTTATTTTCTCATTGCTACTGTACAGAAAAAGAATAGATTTGTGGATATTGTGTACCATATACAAGGGTACAAGGTTGTATCCTATAATATTGCTGAATCCATTTGTTAGTTCTAATAGTTTTTTTAGTGGATTACTTAGGATTTTCCATATACAAGATCATATAATCTGCAAATAAAGATAATATTACTTATACCTTTCTAATCTGAATGCCTTTTATTTCCTCTTCTTGTCTAATTGACCTAGCTAACACCTTCAGTACAGTGTTGAATAGAAATGGTGCAGACATCTTTGTCTTCTTCCAGATCATAGAGGGAGGACTTTGCTTTTTAAGCAGTTTTTGAGAGGTTTAATGCTTTCTTTAAGGGGACAAAAACAATAACAATACAACATATCCAAAGGGAAATATGCATTTGAACTCCTATTCTCCAGACTGTTATTTTATTTATTTATTATTTATTTATTTATTCATTCATTCTTTATATTCTTTCTATCTAAGCAAATCCCTAAAACCATACCATGGGGTGGAAAATATTATTATCTCAAGTCCAGAGAAGTGAAGTCATTTGTCCAATGTTAGGTAGCAAGCAAGTGGCCTTTTAAGGATTTTATTTATTTATTTATTTTTTAACTTCCTTACTTTCTTAGCAAATCATCCAAAGAAAATAATTATAATTTAACACCTACTGAAAAAAATTAAGTTATGAAGCAACACTAAAATAGATAGTGCCCAAGACTACTGAAGAAACAAAGGACTATGCATAGGAGTGACCTATATATAAATTCCAAATGACTCCAAAGTCCGCTTGAGCCCTGATGTTAGCAAAACATTACATGAAGGACAAGGGTGTCCATGAGGGTTTCTTTGAGATGAACTACTGGACAGATCCCTGGCTCACAACCATCTCTCTGGATAAGATAAGGCACTTCTCAGCCTATTTAGAAGAGTATTATAGGCTACCATAAAAAAAACAACAGAAAGATTTTTAAACCATGTAGTATAAGGGAAAAGAAGAAATACTGACTTACAGTTTCTGGGCTGGCATGAAGGGGGCTTAGAATTTGTCGCTACAGTTCTTGCAACAAGAAAAAAGCTGAATAAACTGAAAATCAGTAACTCATCTTAAATCTATCAGAGATTGGAATCACAGGGCAAATCACTGCCTCTTGGAAAGACAAAAAGGTGGATACAGCGAATATATTTTACTGGAGCAAAAGCACAGGAGCAGAAATCACCACCAGAGCCAGTATCAGAGTAGGAAAACCTAAGCTGCAGTTGATGAACTGCTAGAGGCTTAGTGTGAACAAGCTTGAGAGTTAAAAACTCTTGGGGGCAAGGGAGCATACTTAGGGAGACCCACACACTTTCATGAGTTTTACCACCAGAAGTCTAACCCAGATTCTCTCAGTGAAGACTGGAGAAAAATTTCCTTATTCTTCTAGCAGAGGGAGGGAAAAGGTAGCCATTTTGAAATACACCCAGGGCAGTCTTTTCTTCTTAGCAAGGCCTGCTCTCAATAGAAACTATTTTATCAGACCTACCCAACATGAGGAAGGAAAATACTCAGCTCTAGCCTGCTCTAACCTTCCACATGGGAAAAAGAAAACATCAAATTCTAGCTTCCTCTAGCCTTCATATATCACCTACAGGTTGGGGGAGGAAATCAACTGAGAAGCACTTGTGATGGTCATAAACCAGGGCCACAGGTGCACTAAAAGACTGAGAACTAACTATAGGACTATAGTATTCTTCCCTCTACCCTACACCTTATGACCATATCAATAGGGTTCCTATATAATAAAGGGTGAATAGAACTGAAGAACAGCACATCTAAGACCTTATTTTAAAAAAAGATATGTTTAGTGAAACCCAAAGACAAGAGGGGAAACAAAAAGCAAGGAAATCAAAAGAGATTTTAGCCTCTGACATTTACAGCTCCAGCAAACAGTAAACACAATCTAACTCCTAAACAGACAATCATAAAACCAATTAGAAGACAGAGATTTTCAGAGTGGATAAAATAATAAGACCTCATTTTATGTTGTGTGCAAGAAATCCATTTTAATTTTATATTTTTTATAGACAGGGTCTTTGTCTGTTGCAAGGCTGGAGTGCAGTGGCCTGAGTGCAGCTCACTGAAATCTTGAACTCCTAGGCTCAGGTGATCCTCTCACCCCAGCCTCCCAAGTAGCTGGTACTACAGGTATGCACCACCATGCCTGGCTAATTTTTTTTCACTTTTTGTAGAGACAGAGTCTTGCTATGTTGCCCAGGCTGGTCTTAAACCTCTGGCCTCAAGCGATCCTTCAACCTCAGCCTCCCAAAGTACTGGGATTACAGGCATGCGCCATTGCACTAGGCCAAAAAACCCCATTTTAAATATAAATACAGAGATAGATTAAAGGTAAAGGGATGGAGAAAGATATACCACGTTCACACTAATTAAAAGAAAACAGGAATAGCTATCTTAATTTCAGACAGAACAGATGTCAGAACAAGGAAAATTATCAGGAATAAAGAACAGCATAACACAATGATAAAGGGGTTAATTCTCCAAAAGGACATAACAATCCTTAACATGTATGCACCTAACAATGAAATGTAAAAATACATTTGGCAGAAACTGATACCTAATGGGGACAATGAATACTATCTGGGTGATGGGTACACTTTCAACTTTGACTCAAGTATTACAAAAGTGATCCACATAACTAAAACATTTGTACTCCCATAATACTTTCAAATAAAAATAAAAATAAGTTAAAAAAAAGAAATGCAAGGTGAAATAGATGAACTTACCACTATAGTTGGAGACTTCAACATACCTTTATCAGTAATTGCCAGACCCAGAAGACAGAAAATCAGTAAGAAAATAGCTGAACTGAATAGCACATTCAATTGAGTGTATCTAATTGATGTTTATAGAATACTATATCCAATAAGAGCAGAATATACATTCTTCTCAAGGTCACATAGAACATTCAGTAAGACTGACCACGTTCTGGACTGTAAGACATACCTTAACAAATTTAAACAAATAGAAATAATACGAAGTATGCTCTAAGACCACAATTGAATTAAATGAGAAATCCAAAACAGAAAGATAGCTGAACAATGTCAAAATATATGGAGATTAAACAACACATTTCTACACAAAACATGAGTCAAAGAAGTCACCTCAATGGAAATTAAATAATGTTTTGAATTAAAATGAAAATACAACTTATCAAAATTTGTGGGATATAGCAAAAGTAGTTTTCAAAGGAAAATTTATACTATAGCATTGAATGTATATACTTTCAAAGAAGGAAAATCTAAAATTCATAACCCAAGCTTTTACCAAAGAAAACTGAAAGAAAGAAGAACAAAATTAAGTCTAAAGTAAGCAGAAGAAAAGAAACAGTAAAAATTAGGGCCAAAACCAATAAAATTGAAAACAATAGAGAAAATCAACAAAAACCTATTTTTTTGAAAAGAGCAATAAAAATGACAAACTAGCCAGGCTACCTAAGAAAAAAAGATTGAAGACACAAATTACTAATATGAGAAGTGAAAGTGGGGCTATCACTACTGATATCATTGACATTAAAAGAAAAATAAAGGAATATTACAGGAACTAGTAAGTAACTATAGTGAGGGTGCAAGATACAAAAGCCAATTTCTATCTTATAAACCAGAAATGAAGAACTAGAATTTGAAATTAAATACTCAATACCATTTGCATTAACACTCCAAAAAAATAAATTATTTAGGTATGATTCTAACAAAATATGTATAAGACTCATATAGAAAAACTACAAAAAGATGATGAAATAAATCAAAGAAGATCTAAATACATGGAGATACATTCCATGTTCATGGATAGGAAGACTCTGTATTGTTAAGATGTCAGTTCTTCCCAACTTGGTCTATAGATTCAACACAATTCCAATCAAATCCCAGCAAGTTACTTTGTAGATATCTACAAAGTGATTCTAAAGTTCATGTAGACAGGCAAAAGATCCAGAATAGCCAACACAGTAATGAAGAAAAACAACATCAGAAAATTGACACTACCTGTCTTCAAAACTTACTGTAAAGCTACAGTAATCAAAACAATGTATCAGGAAAAGAACAGACAAGTAGATCAATGGAACAGAATAGAGAGTCCAGAAATACACTCACACCAATATAGGCAACTAATCTTTGAAAAACAAGAAAAGGCAATTTAATGAAGAAAGCAGAGTCTTTTCAGCTAACAGTGCTAGAACAACTGGACATCCACACGAATGGATAAGCAAACTGTGATACATCCATACAATGGAATTTTATCCAATAATAAAAAGAAATGAGCTACCAAGCCACAGAAAGATATGGAACAACCTTGAAAGCATATTGTTAAGTGAAAAATGCCAATCTGAAATGGCTACATGCTGTATTATTTCCAATATATGACATTCCAGAAAGAGCAAAACTATGAAGTCAGTAAAAAGATCAATAGTCACCAGGGGCTCAGGGGGCATGAGGAAGGAAAGAATATGTGCAGCACAGGGTAGTGAAACTATTCTATGTGATACATAATGGTGAATACCTGTTATTACACATTTTTCAAAACCCACAGAAAGAGCAATACAAAGAGAAAACTCTAATGTACATTATGGAATTTAGTTAAAAATAATTTATCCATGTGCTTCATCAATTTTAACAAATGTACCATACTAATACAAGATGTAAATAATATAGGGAACTATGGCAAGGGGAAGAGAGGAACAGATATGTGGGGAATCAATCTATTTTCTGATCAATTTTCATGTAAACCTAAAACTGCTCTAATAAATAGCTACTACTTTTTTAAAAATGTGAAATATTTCTGTTTATATTTACCATAGCTCTTTTAAATAATTAGAATGGAATAATCAAGGAACTGTACTCATATTTTCCTTAAATCTTTTCCTCCTTTTCTGTTCCACATCTAAATAAATAGCACCACCAACAATCCAGTTGTTGAAGATAGAAATCTAGGTGTATGTTCATGTGTTTATGTGTTCATCTGCTCATTCATTCATTTAAAATTATTTAAATACCTCATATATGCTAGATACTAAGGTTATAACAAAAACAAAACATACATTCACAAAACAGAGCCTTCTTAGAACTCATGGCTTACTCACTATATATCATCCTTGATTCTTTTTTTGTGTGTTTCTCAATCGTTCACGAAATACTGGCAATTCTAATTTTTTCTAATCCACCTACTTCTCATTAGGTGTTGCTAGTATGCTAGTTCACATTCAAGGTACTCTTTCTTTTTAAAATATCTGAACTACAAAAACCCTCCAGATTGGTCCCTTATGTTGATTCTTTATTTCCAATCTGTGGTCAGCTGATTTCTTTCCTTTCCTTTCCTCTCCTCCCCTCCCCTCCCCTCCCCTCCTCTTCTCTCTCTCTCTCTCTCTCTCTTCCTTCCTTCCTTCCTTCCTTCCTTCCTTCCTTCCTTTCTTTCTTTCTTTCTTTCTTTCTTTCCTTCCTTTTCTCTTCTCTCTCTCTCTCCCCCCTCCCTCCCCCTTTCTCTGCTCTTTCTTTCTTTCTTTCTTTCTTTCTTTCTTTCTTTCTTTCTTTCTTTCTTTCTTTCTTTCTTTCTTTCTTTCTTCATCTGATTACATCAGTGTATTGCTTAAATTTCACTGATGGCTAATTGTTTTTTGGATAATAATTTTTGAAAATTAAAAACCTAATATGGCCTACCAAGCCATGATCAGCCCACTATCACAAACCCATCATTTATCCAACTCTCTAAAGAGCTGGATTTTTTCAGTTCTCACTTGCACCAATCTTTGTCGCTCTTTATCTTCAAGTTTCAGTTTAGATGTCCCTTGTTTACGAAAGCTGTCCTCAACTTCTCCAGATTAGGCTAGGTCCCTATAAATTATGCTTCCATAACACTTACACTTTCCCTTTCATAGAATCCACCATACTCATCATATTATAATGCCTGTTATATTCTCTGGAATGCTAACTCCTACAGCCTCAAGGCCACATGTGGCCCTCCAGATCCTCAAGTGTAGCCCCTTGACGGAATCCAAACTTCACAGAACAACTCCTTTTATTAAAGGATCCAGAAGGCCACAGGTTGCCCACCCCTAGCTGAAAGACTGACTTACTGATTGACATTCTGGAACAAGTTAAATTAGGAAGCGGCTGTTATCCTATCTGTGGAGACTGAGCTAAACATATCTGGAATACTTACAGGTCTTTGCCTATAGAGGAAAGTGATCAACATGGTACCAAACACACATTGCTAGAAAAGGGTAACAAAATCTGCTACCCAGAAAGGCAGAAGGTAGGACTTTGTGCTGTAACACAAACATCTTTTGGCATCAAGAATATGAAAAGAATTTTTTGATAAACTTAAAAAATTTATTTAGTGAACACAAGATTCTGTTCTGTGTGGTAGTTATTTGGTCAATCTTAGTTCCATCTCAGAAATGAAAAAGTGGAAATGCAAGACATGAACAGACACTGGATTTTTACTGCTGATACCATCTGGTGTCTAAAATACGGAATTATGATTCCTACTGTGAGGATTCAGAAGTCTTTGAGGGTACAGCAATAGGATGCCTAAAGCAGTAGAGGAAAGAATTCAGCACAGACTACCGCCTCAGAGAAAAAGGACACTGGGGTTGCTGTCATTCTTATACAGATGCAGTTGTTTGCTTAGTGCCTTTTAAAAAGTTTCTAATCTTCCTCTAGTTCTTTTTCTAGGGTTTCCCAAGGATAATATTCTGTGATGAACTGATGGTGTGTTCTTGGCCTTTCCAGCTTCATCCAGATGTCAAAAGTTCTCCCTTTTAGATCTGCTATGAAATTAAGACACTTTTTGGCAGGCTGAAGCTTGTAACTGTAACTACTCATGCAAACTCCCAGCTCTTTTTCTACAGCTGCCTTGGAAAGCAAACACGGGAAATTTGCAAATTTATTAGAATACAACGATTGGCCCTTAGATGAGATTCTTTTGGTGGTGAGGGGAGTGGTGGAGTGAGGGCAGTTGGTAGTTTTTTCAAAGTGAATACTTTTGGCCCTTTAATGGTTTGTTTTGATTCATCTTATAAGTAAGTTTGGAAGGCATATCAAGATGTTCTGAACTTGAACTTGGATCTCTTAAGGATCCTGGAGAGTTAGACAGGCTGTCAACTATCTCTTTATGGCGTAGGTGTTGGATGCCTGGAGAATGGGAGATGGAATAGCTGTCCCTGAAGAGCCTTTCGCCAAAGATTTTATAATACTATACAACAAAATCACACAGTGGTTCTGTCGAGGTTATGATGGCCAGTGACTCTGGGATATTGGTCTGTTCCCTAGTCTCTTGGAAATAGCTTCCATATTCCCTGACTTCCTTTGCCAGAACCTGAACTGCTTAAATAGAAAGATGACAATGACAAGAACTAAAAAAAGTGTTAGAATTTTTTCATTATTATAATTCCGTGTCCCATGGTAGGTATATCTACCTGTACTATACCTCACTTCCTTTAATCTAAGATTTGTGTTCTTATATACCTACTAGGTTTAAGGTCTTTGAAGGTAGTATCTGGGTTTGAGAAAACATCATTTTATTGTAAATAGCACTTAATAGGGACACTTAAAAATAACAGTTTTATCTAGATTTGTAGAACTTTAATTCTTTGGAGGCAGAGACATTTTGGTTTAAGTTTATTCCAATTTTCAACATTTCATCATGTACTATACGCAGTGTAGTTTCATTCAAAGAGTATTATCTAAAGTTGACTTGGCTTTCTGAATATCCAGAGACTTCCACCAAAACATTGAGCTCTAGTTGTTCATTTCTTTGGGAACACCAAAAGTCCATTTTCACCTGTAATTACCTTACATGGATCTTGTCTATTTTGTTCATTGCTTAATCTCTTGTACCCAGCATGGTAAATGCTCAATAAATATTTGCAGAATAAATAAAAGAGTTGTGCATTAATATTTAATTGAATCATTCATACCCTGCCTACTACCAAAAAGTCTAAATCATCTGCAATATTAAAACATATACAAAACAAGACAAAATAGAAAAAACATAGATTAAAAAACAAACAGAAAAAGGCTAGGTGTGGTGGCTCACACCTGTAACTGTAGCACTTTGGGAGGATCACTTGAGGCCAGGAGTTCAAGACCAGCCTGAGCAACATAGAGAGATCCTGTCTCTACAAAAAATACAAAAGTTAAGCCAGGCATGGTAGTGTGCACCTGTAGCCCCAGCTATTCAGGAGGCTGAGGCAGGAGGATTGCTTAAGCCCCAGAGTTTGAGGTTGCAGTGAGGTATGATGATGCTATCGCATCATTGCACTCTAGACCTTGTAACAGAGCAAGACCTTTTCTAAAAAAAAAAAAAAAAAAAGGAAAAAAAAGATGAACCAGGAATCCAGGTAAATTCATCACTGTAATAGAGCACTAAATGTAAATTTACTGGCTTCCTAACAGCCAAACAGAGAAAATACATCAAATTTCTAGTTTCAATAGAGTTCATCTAAAGATGCAAACATTTTCCTGGCACTAAATTCTAGGTGAGAAATTTTTTTGCATGGATTCTTATATGTGAATTGGTAGACAAAAAAGTATACAAGGTTTTCATCTTTAACTTTGTAAATTATTTGTAAAATTTCCTCCAAATGGGTATTTCTTATAGTGGCACCTACAAAAGTCAAATATATTTTTATTTTTACCATAAAAGTTATCACTGCGTGATAATTAATTTGTATGGTTATTTGTCTGACTCCATTATCCTGTAAACAGATTGGAGATCTTGTCTGCCTCATTCACCACTGTATCTCCAAATCACAAAAGAATGACTGACACAGAGAAGGTGCTCAATAAATACTTGCTGAATAAACATTTTAAGTAGGTGAAGTGTTGAGGAAAAGCCATTAGCCAACGGCTTTACTTGTTTCTTATGATCATTCTTGGTTTATGACAATAAAACTATATCAATAGTACAGGAAAAAAAATAAGCTCAATCTTGATTTATTTAGAACTACCCATTAGAATGTAAGCTTCCTGAAAGTAGTAAGTTGGCTTATCTTGTTTATTAATGAATCCTTAGTGTCTGGCACATATGCTTAATAGTGATTTGTTGAATAAATGAATGTTTCACTCTTTGAGTTATTTCAAGGGAATCTTTCATGCAGACGGTAACACAAAGCTTGAATGACATAGCAGAGGAATCCATGATCAAGTTTCAATCATTTTTATAATTTGGGAGATGAAAATCATCCCCAAGTTCTTGTATAACCATGGTGCCAAAGTCATAATGTGTTGCTCAGCCTCTATTATATTGGACCAAACTGATCAGTACTTTTCTGATCTTGACAACACTGTCTAGACATGAGCATATCTGGCAAAAGTCAGATTTCTGCAAACTAATAAATTTATTTCGTTTGAAATCTATGATTTTTTGAAAATTTATACTTCCTTTTCTTCTCCTCACTCATTGAAAACTGAATTTCAATTTGTTTCCTGAAGATGAAGGAAGCATAGGTCTTTATTATTTCACTTGCTTACTTTGTATTTGATATTGGCAACGTCTCCACAGTTGCCTTTTTTCCCCTCTCTACTCTATTCCTTGGCATGCTCGTTCCTGATCTTGTTTTTTGATAAACCTTTCGTACTTGGATTCTAAGGTTTTCATCATAAACCACTCTCTTAGAATAAGTTTTTTAGGTGCCATGTGTTCAAAGTGTACACAGGAAGTTATATTTACGTAACATATTTTTTTCCATTGAATTTTAATAATCTAAAGGAGTATTTAATTGAAATGCCTTATCTGGAAGGAATGGGTATGACAATGACACACCTGCTGTCATATGCATCTCAGCTGTGTTAGTTCTCTAGTGGTAAGAAAAGATATGAACCAAATCCATTCCACTGTTATTCATTTGCATTCACTTGCAAATGGTTAGAAGTACTAAGAAGTTAGTTAGTGGGATATATGTATGAGTTTGAGGGCAGTATTTCAATTTTAATTTTTCTAAGTAGGACAAATGTCATGGATGAAGTTTGAAACCATAACTTCAATAGCACTTGAGACAACTCGGTCTCGGGCAAATATACATTTGCCTTATATTGTCATTCTTCCTACAGAGAAATGCATAAGTGTATTTATTATTGGGTATAATGACACTTCATTTAGCATTTCCTTGGTTCTAGCCTTTTGTAGCTTTATGCATTATGCATAAACATGAATGACATAACTATAACTGAAATATAATTTAAGAGACTTTTAATTTAACATTTAGGAAGTATAAAGCTTAAATAAAGTCATGCCCGATCAACATCAATATTAGAGAACTATTTTGTTTATACCAATTAATCACCATCAAAGATATGCATCTGTACCCGTATTTTCTCCCTCTTCTTCTCTTATAATGAATGAACTATCCTTCTCTCTTCACACTGCTTTTTATCTACTCAAGGGCTTTATTCCTGAAATTATTCCCTCTTTCTCACTAGAATTATCAACTTTTCCCTCCTTACTGGATCATTCCATCACCACATAAACATTGTATGATCTCTCAATTTGATAACTACTGAGTAACATTAGGGCGTAGGAAAGAGAAGATGAGCACTGGAACAACCAAAGTGGTTACAGCTATTTTTAGAAATTACACAATTTGACTTAATTGCATTTATATAAACAGGGATCACATGCCTGCCATTATTGCCTATGTAGACATTCTTTCTTCTTGCTTGACCGTGTATGTGTGTGCATGTGTGTTAGGGGGCTGATGGAATATACATCCCTACTGTTTGCTATTATCAAAAGAGTAATATACAGTTCCACATATTTTTCTGTATTCTGAAAAAAAAAAAAAACATTGGGAGGTAAAAAATATAATGTAAAGGGCAAAAACTTCAGTTTTTGGGCTCAAATCGAGGTTCTGCCATATACTTTGAGATACTGAACAAGTCACTTCACAGTTCGGAGCCTCAGTTTTTCAACTGTACAGTGGCAATAATAATACCTACTTTATAAGTTGTGAGGAATGAATAATATACATTAAGCACACTGACACTTAGAATTAATATTACTACTAATAGTTTTATTAATGAAAAGACAAAAAAAAAATCACAGATCACAGTGCTGGAAAAGAGCTGTAATAATAATGTGCTTCCCTTACATCTGAGTACTGCAATGGGTTGAATGGTGACCCTCAAAAAGATATGTTCAAGTCTTAATCCTTCGTACTTATAAATATGACTTTATTTGGAATAAGAGTTCTTGCAATCATCCTAGATTAATTGGGTAGACCCTAAATCTAACAACAAGTATCCTTATAAGAGCCAGAAGAGTAGAAGACATGGGGAGAAGATGGGGGCAGAGACTGGAGTTTTCCAAGCCACTAGCCAAGGAATTCCTAGAGCCACTAGTGGAAGAGGCAAGGAAGGACTCTCCCTTTGAGCCTTCAGAGAAAGTAAGGCTCTGCCAACTTTCAGGCAGAGATTCCAAATTTCTGGCCTCCATAGCTGTGAGACAATACATTTTCTGTTGCTTTAAGCCACCAAGTTTATAGTAATTTTGTCATCATAGTCCTAGGAAACAAACGCAGATTTTGCTGACTAGAAGATGAGTGCTGTTGTAACCTAAAAATGTAAAAGTGGCTGTGGAATTCGGTAATAAGCAGAGGCTGGGAAATTTTTGAGGTGAATGATAGAAGAAGCCTAGATTGCCTTGAAAAGACTGTTGTTGGTAGAAATATTAACGTTAAAGGCGATTCTGGTCAGGGCTCAGAAATAAAACGGGGTATGCTAGAGAACGCCTCTAAGATTAGAAATGCATATTTCATCATGAACAGAATAGCTGGTAGAAATATAAACATGAAGTTGCTTCTGGTGAGGTCTTAGAAGGAAATGAGCCATGTTATTAGAAACTAGAGGAAAGGTGATCCTTGTTATATAGTGGCAGGAAACTTGGCTGAATTATGTTCTACAGTTGGATGGAAAATAGAATATGTAAGCAATAAATTTCTATATTTAGCTGAGGAGATTTCCATGCAGACTGTTGATGATACAGCCTGAATTCTCTTCACTACCTATGGTAAAATGTGAGAGAAAAGAGATAAATTGAGGAAGGGACTCTTAGGCAGAAAGGAAGCAGCACTTGATGATTTGGAAGGTTCCTGGCCTATCCAGATTGCAAAGGATGCCAAAATTAGGAAATTTACTCTTAGGAAAGTATGCTATGAATATAAAGCCAAGGGTGTGGCTGGACAACCTTTTGCTGAAGAGATTCAGTATGTGACTCATTAATCCACTTAACCATCTCAGCAGAAGCCAGGAACAGAGATGAGGTTATCCAGGAAAGATTTATGGAGGATCCTTTTGTCTAATGGTATGGATCCCTGTGACATACATATAGGGTACCTATATGGTTTTAAAGAATGTTGCATCAGCAGAAATACTGCCAGCTTGAACTGAAGGGGACAGAGAAAGGACAAAGTGAAGGAGGGTTTGCTGTTGGACTTCCAGAATTCTGTGTAAGTAGGAAATTGGCTGATAAGCTACTTAGTTGCAAATATGTACTATCTTTTAAGAAAAGTAAAGAATGACTTCTAGGGCAGAGCCATGGGTACAGAAGCAGAGGCTGTTGAAGCCATCACAGGCCTGGAGGGCAGAGCTGTGAGCCCAGAGGGAACAGCCAAAAGCCACAGAGGATTATTCCCATATCTTTAAACCTAATGGAATTTGTCTTGCTGGATTCAAACTTGTTTAGAACTGGTGACCCCTTTATTCCATCATTTTCTCCCTTTTGGAATGCTAATGTCTATCACACCCCCATCCCACCATTCTATTTTGGAAGCAGCTAATTTGTTTTCTAGCCTCATAGTTCCATAGGTATAGAAGAATTTTGCCCCTGGATGGATCATATCGAGAAGTCTCATCCATATCTGATGTAGATGATTTAGATGGTAATGTGGGACTTCTGAGCTGATGATATTTAGATGAGACTTTAGACTTAGAGTTAATGCTATATTGGATGGAGACTTCTGGGGATGTTGGGAAAGAGTGAATGTGTTTTTCATGTAGGATAAATGTAATTTTTGAGGGCCAGAGGGTGAACCACAGTGGTAGGATGGCGATTCCAAAAAACATTTGTCCAAGTCCTAACCTCTGGTACTTGTGAATGTTACCTTATTTGGAAAAAATGATCTTTGTAGATATAATTTAGTTAAGGATCTCAAGGTGAGATCATTCTGGATCAACCAGGTAGGCCCTAAATCCAATGCTAAGTGACAGAAGAGAAGAGAAGATATGGGGAAAAGAGAAGGTCACGTAAAGACAGAGGCAGGGATTGGAGTTATACAAGCCACAAGCCACAGAACCCCTGGAGCCACTAGCAGCTGAAAGAATTAAGGAAGTATTCTCTTCTAGAGGCTTTGGAGAGAGTAAAGCCCTCCTGACATCTTGATTTTAGAATTCTGGTCTTCAGAACTGTTAGAAAATGAATTTCTGTTGTTTTAAGTCATCAAGTTTATGGCAGCCACAGGAAACAAATAGAGCAACTAAGATATTATCATACCACTCTGCAGATAAGGTAACTAAAGTTTAGGGAACTTAGGTGATTTCAGTTCAGTGTAAAAGCATGAACTAGTTTGTCTTTGCAACTATTCCTTTTGGGTAGAATTAAAAGGCACTGGAATGCAAATTAGGAGATTGGAATTCTAGCTCTGGCTTAAGTTATGTGACAAGGCAGATCACAAGTTCTCTCGGCATTAGTTGCCACATCTGTGAAACCGACAGTAAGGGTGGTGAATGTAGATGAATTAGTTTAAAAGCTGGCGGATCATCTGAATCACGTGGGAGACTCACTTAAAACTGTAGATTCCCAGTCCCACCACACTGCCTTAAGCCCAACCTGCTAAATTAGAATACATGTGGTCCTGAAATCTGTTTTTTAAAAGCTCCAAGGTAATTCGAGATTAAATTTGGGAATCATAGGGCTAGATGGTTATCAAATCCCTTCTAGTGCTAAATTTTATATTTGGGATTAGAGGCCTATTCTTATAGTTTTCTGCATTTAAGTATTTGCATGGCCTGAACTGTGTATACGTATGAACATGAAGAGGCTGAATGTAAAAGCAAGTATCTGGAACCCATTTATTCCAGGTTCCAGGGGCATGGAATTTGGGCCTAACGTAACCCTTAATATCCTTTGTTCTGTGTAAGCAGTCACTGTCCCTAGGTTGACTCCCTCCTGCCCCATCTCATCATGTTCTGGAAATAAAATGACTATGCAAAGTGTTTTCTCTCCACAAAGGGAAAGCACATATGTGACACAACACAGGCCAGGTGAAACAGGTATTGTTTAAAGTGTCTGCACATAAGCTAGTCCTGCCAACATGGATTTGCCACATCTGATAATAATATTCAGAAAATCTTTTCCATCTTTCAGGAGAAGTTACACAGCCTTAAAAAAAATAAAACACATCTTCTTTCTTAGAAAAGGCCAGTTTGACTAAATAAGTTTTTTTTTTTTTTTCAACCTAGGCTTGGGTTATCTTCTTCGCTCTCAGACTAACCTTTTTCCTCCCTGAATTTAATCTCAAACTGACAATATTAGGATTGGATAAATTACATTTGTTTTAGAACCTATTAGTTGAGTCTGAGTGAACCCAATCTTAGCAGAATGAAAAACCACTATCAATCTCTTGGTCATTGAATCAATACAGAAGGCAATGTATTATTCTAATGTTTACCATTAGCTGAATACAGTGTGTTAACAAGGCCTGTTAACACATAAAGCTCGAATTACATGTCTGTCAGCTACCAGAAGATCCTTATGGAGACAGGATTTGTGAATTCTGCAAAATTAGTATGACTTGGAAAGATCAATGAAACACTGATGCCTTCCTATTTTGAGGAAGATCAAAGCAGGAGTTATTTCTTCTGTTCACTCCAAACCACCCAATTTCCCAGGGCTGGGCTAGTCACCCCAACCTACACAGCCACAGGATAGAATGAGGCTGATGGGGAGGGGTCACATGATCCCAGATAGTTTTCTGGTTCCTACAACTCCAGTCTCTTTGAACAGTTGGAGTTAAATGAGCATAGAAATATCTCAATCAGGCAGCTGGGGCTCTTCCCACGAATCTAAGTACTGCAAAAAGGCCACTCTCTGGGAACTTCCATCCATTGGCTTACTCGTGCTAAATTTCACAGTCTTGAAGTAATTTAAAGCTAAAAGCCTACATGTGATTAGATTCTTATGTATTCTTTAAACTTAAATGGCCCACCATGTTCTCAATTATTTTTTTAAACTCTCAGACTACTAAGACAGAGACAGCAAGGAAACAAGCACTGTCTTTCTTTACTTAAAGTCAAGTACGAACAGCATGGGAGCATTTCTTATCTCCCCCATTAGACTGTGAGTTCCTTAAGGACAGAGTTTATGTTTTATCCTGATGTTTCCAACACTTAGACCAGGGCTTGACACAGAGTAGGTGCTCTAAGAATGCTTTTAGAACAAATGAATGAGTGAATAATAATAACAATGATGATAATAATAAAAGGTATTAGAAGGTTCTAATACGTACAGACTGAGACAGTTATTATTCCACTGAGTGAAGCTTGGCTTTTCTTGTCATCATGGCTGTTACTATTTCCCAACCAACCCCCACTAAGATTTACTATGAAAATTTTCAAGCATACAGAAAATTGAAACTATTTAACTGTAAACACCCATACACTTAACACCTAATTTCTACAATTTATGTTTCACTACATTTGTTTTATCATACATATATTCATTGATTCTTTTTTGATGCATTTCAAAGTAAGTTGTAGACAATTTCATCATGCATATCTTTAACTAGAGTTCAATACTTGTTTATAGTTCTACTTTTTATTTTGAGGTAAAATTTACATACAATAAAAATGCACAAATTTTAAGTGTACAATTTAGTTGAGTTCTGAAAAACGTATGTACTGGTATAACCTAAACCTCTATTAAAATACAATATTTCCATCACCCACTCCCCACTCCTCTGAGGCAACCATTGTTATGATTTTTTTCCATCTAGATTAGTTTTGCTTGATCCATGAATATTGTAAAGTAGTCACCTATTCTAGAATTTCACATAAATAAGAGCAAACAACATAGTCTCTTCTGTATAAGTTTTGTTTCATTCAGTATGTTTTAGAGATGCATCAGTGTTATTGTGTGTATCAGCAGTTATTTCTTTTTGACTGAAGAATAGATACTGCATCGTATAAATATGCTACAGTTTATCTATCCATTCTCCAATTGGTAGACTCTTGGGATGCTTCCATTTTTTAAAATTATGAATATAGTTACTATGAACATTCTTTTACAAGTCTTTTTGTGGACATATGTTTTCATCTTGGATAAACAGCTAGGATTGAAATTGCTGGGTTATCAGGTATATGTTTATTACTTTTATAAGAACCTGCCAAGCCATTTTCCATAGTGGTAGTACCACTTTATGTTCCGGTTAACAATGTATAAGAACTCTGGTTGCTCTAATCAGCCGTTTTTTGACTGAACAATTTAGCTCCAGTTAATGGAACCCTTGCATGCTATTCTGGATTTCTTTGTTTTGTAAGTATGGCAGTGATTGAGCTCCTCCTTCTTTGAGTTTATATATAATAATAAATCAGTCACTTTAATTATACATTGTAGAAATGTAGCTATATGAAAGGAAAACGAACCATGTCCATATCTAAGGGGAATACTATGGTCCATGGAGACTGTTGGACTTTCATTGATATTACTGGGTATGGTGAGGCTCATTAGCACATTGAGAAAAAAACAGCAACCTACTTTTAAAGATCCATGCTTTGGAGGTAGCCTGTAGGATAACAAAAGTCATATCCAGTTTTGATTGTGTGCAGCAACAGTTATAAGCACTGTGAAGTTGTAAGACATTGCTTTAAAATATGTCACCACACAGATCAAGTTCAAAGATTCCCTTTCCCTATCCCATGGCCAATAATCTAGACAGGATTTCAAACACCCTGAAAGTGTAATGGAAAAGAATCTCATATAAAACACAGGCTCCAGCAGATTTCAGCAAAGGGAGTGGGGGAAGTAAAAAAGAGCCATCCAGATCATTTGATAAGAGAACAGAGAAGATCTTGGCAATTTCCTTGTAATAGCTGTAATTCTTGGTAACTTAATCTTTGGGGGGATGGTGAGGGGAAGGTATTCCCACATGCAAAAGCATATTCCAATAGATTTCTTATTAGAGAAACTATCCACCAGAACTAAAGTTTTATTTTCTATCTGATGATAATCTATAGAATTTCTTTTCCCTAACCATTGACTTAGAAATGTAAAGGTTACTAAATTTACCCAGAGACTACTATAATTCTGCATGACTCTGTGTGTCTGTTGCATGACATCTGTGATATCATGAACCTCCTCTGTCTGTTCTTCAGAGAGATGGGAAGATGAATAAAGAGTTTATGTTGACAAGGACTATAAACTAAGCAGCTCCAAACAGACTCCCCCAGGCTCCCAGAATACAAAGAAAAAAGTAATCACTCCAAATGACCCCCAACTATTTAGAATTTCATACCATCAAGTCAGATGAACCAAAATTGCTACCACCTGTAAAGATTCAAAGAAATTCAAAGAAATACAGAAATCACTAAGAAGAAAAAAAAAAAAGAGTGGCAGATGTGCTTGGAGGGAGGCAGAACAAGCAGAAGAAGAACATGCTTGGAGCACCCCCTCCAGGGAACTTGTGATCATATCAGAGACTGAGAAGTCCTGCCAGATTGGAAAGTAATAAAACAACATGCCTTATCTATTCTTCCCATATTCACGATTTTAAAGAAAAGTTTGTTAAAACTTATAGATCTTTTATGATCATAGAACTGAAGGCTGGAAGGAGTTTGAGTTTGTCTACTCACAAAATCATACACTTTTAGCTTTGGAAGGGACCTTTGGAATCATTTAGTATAATTTGCTACCCGATACAAAACACCCCTTATAAATGTGAATCTGTTTTCTGCATGCATGTCTCTAGTTATAGAAAATGTAATCTGGTCCAATTTTTGAGAGCTCTCTTACATTTGGGCTATCTGCTTTCCTTTAACTTCCAATCACAGGTCCTAGTTAGCAACACAAAAGTAAGTATACTCGTAGTTCTTTGCAAGTTAGATCTTCATATATTTGAAGCTGGATACATGAATCTCCCGAGTCTTCTCTTTCCTAAGCTGAAATATCCCCAGTTCTTTTAAAACGGTTTCCAGACCTCTTGCTAGACTGGTTAACTTTTTTCCCCCCTATTGTATTTTATCAGTGTCCTCCTTAAAATGTGGTGCTCTAAATGAAATGCAATGCCTTAGGTATGGCCTTTTTATCATAGCTAACTGCCTCCAATTACAGCTGATGAAAGAGATGCCCAGAAAGGTTAGATTACTTGCTCACATTTACAAAGGCAGGTAGTAGCAGAGATAGAAATCGAACATAGATCTCCTGACTCTCAGGTTAGTATTCTTTCCCTACATCACACTGAAAATAACCTGTTGGATAGAAAAAATCAGAATATGTTTTTTCCACATGATAATAGAGTTTTTGTGATGACAAAAGGAATGAATGGAAAATAATAAGTGTTAGGATCAAGAACTTCCTTCTCCTAGGCCAGCTTAATTCCCTTACTTGGGTCTCCACTCCTGCCCACAAAGTAAAACAAGGTATACTCTCAGGTAACCTCTCTGGGTTAAGGTTTTAAAGGATCTAGTAGCAGAGAATCAAAGCATATGAGTAGCCTCTGGTCTTTGTTTAAGATGTCCAGTACAGTTCAGACAGGTTCCCTGCACTTCTCAACTGAAATCCCAACACTTACTTAGTCAGGCAACAGTATCCCCTGACATTAAAAACAGCTTACAAAAAATAAAGAAATACAAAATGACTAAATTATGGTCTGGGTGGTTGTGGGGGAAGGAAGCCCTGGATTCTAAGCTATATTCACCCTTTAATCAGAGTTTTGATATAAAACGTATTTAGCAAAAGTGTAGAATGTAGTGGCATATATTACCTCTGGAGCAGTAGTTAGAAGTAAATTTGAGAACACTGGGCAAAATAGCATTCTTGTTGCATATTGGTTGAGATTTGGCTTAGGTGTTTCCATTTATATCTTTCTCACTTCCTACAAGTTCTGAATTCATCCTTCCATACATATGGAATTAATTCAATGTAAATTTACTGCAAATCAACAAGATAAAAGGCACTGAGGATTAAAATTCACAAAAAAAGGCCTACCTTAAAAGAAACTCAGCAACTAATGTTAATGAGACAAACATGCAGACAATGAACAAGCCACACTGATATTAGAGAAAACGGATGCATAGGATATAAATACACCTAGACCGAGACTTTTCCTGTGAAAGCAAGAACCAAAGTTAGGGGATAGTTTATAATTGGACTAATTTACATGTGATACTGGATTGAAAATTCCATGAGAGCCAAAACACAAAAGATCCAGGAATTCCTCTTCTGTCAATGGACTAAAGTTGCCAGTGAAATTAACTGGCTTCTAGAGTGATCAGGTCTGGTTAACAACAGGATAACAGCCAGTGCCAGACCTGACCTGCACGTCCCAGTAAGGTCAGCTGTGCAGTACTTGGATCCTGATGTACCTGAACTTTCCATAACTAAAGATGGTTGCTGGGAAGAGAATATGCCCCATGGCCAAAAGTGATACCCAATCCTTGTTTGTTTGGGAGTGGGGCACCGCTGTGTTTGGAGAAGAATATGAAAAGAACAACTGAGATAGGGTCAGGGAAAGCCACACTGTCCTTCCCCTCCTGCCACTCGGTAGACTAGTAAGCAGAAAACTATTATGCTGGACATAAGCCAGTCTTATCCCCAAAGCAATGGATTTTACAAGCCAAATAACAAATAGAAACCAAATCTAGGAATGCTGAGTTCACTGAGAAATCCAAAAGAGAAATACCAGTTGTCAATTCTTTCCCAAAGGGTTTGGAAAGAGAAGTTGAATAAAGTAATTCTATAAAATGCAATCCAAAAGCCCTCATTGTTTACTGCATGGTAAATCATAATGGCAGGAGAAGTCTTATCCTGTTATGCTGGAAAATGAGCTGGAAGAAGATAAAGTCACAGCCACAGCCACTAAATAAAGTAAATAAATACTTTATACATACAGCAAAAAGCCCAGATAATGCACAGCCTCCCTGTTCTCAGCCACTCCTGCAAAGGGAAATTCTCTTTCAGTTTCTGCTACAAGCATCACAGTAAAGCATCCAGACAGACAGACAGAATGCTATAAAGATATTGTAAGGAGTGTGCTTAGAAAACCACAGAGTTGGCTGATATTTAAATTCTGGGCATAATACAATTTATTTCCTTTTTCTGAATTAAAGACTGGGCCTATCCCTGAGTGTAAAAAAGGATAATGTACCAATAAAAAGAAGATGCCATATACTGTACATTAAACTAACCACATCAACAGATCTTTCCTGCCTATAAAGACTGACATTCTGTCTGTGGAAAGGGAACAATGATATACACAGTCATAGGACCCAGAGTCTCTTGTTTCTTCTATCCTCTACATTGACACTATCCCACTCTTCTGTTCTTACCGTAAACATATACCTATAGTTTCACTTGGGGTCATCTCACCAAATAAAAATCTCACGTGGATCAAGACAAAATGATTTAATGAGTCAGTCATTCTACTTCTAAGTATACATCTAGGTAAAAACCCCTAAGACATGTTTCTATGTGTGCACAAGTAAATAAGAATAAGCATGTTCCATTATGTGCTATTTGTAACAACAATAAAAAAGGGAAACAAATATGCATCAGTAGGAGAAAGGATAATAAAATGTAACATATTAATATAGTGGAAGGCCATACAACAGATAAAAGGAGCAATGAGATCTCATTATTGGCAAGGAGAAAGAGTGAAAATAATATTGAATGAAAAATGTTGCAGAATGATACATCACGTAAATTTGCAAAACACACAAAGCAACATTATATATTGTTCATAGAAACACATGGCTTAAAAGCACAAAAAAAAAAATAAACTGAAAGGGTAAAGACCAATTCACAGCAGGAATGGGCTTGCCTAGGCCTGGAGATCACACAGCACTGTAGCATTATATATGCTACCACATTGCTTCTTTTATTTCTCTTCAAGTATTTTTCTTTCTTTTTATAATTTTTCTAACTAATTGTATAGATTTTTTTTTTTAAAAAAAAAGATGAAACAAACAAAAAAGTGTTAATTTCCAAGTCTGGATAGTGGGAATGTAGTATTTGTTATTTTATTTAAATTTCTCCAAAAAAAAAAAAAATAGGTTTCAAAGGGGCCAGTTACTTACTTGACTCTATTTCCATTAAGGTATGCAAAAAATGCATCTGTTGGGCATAAGGAATTCTAAATATAAAGATTTA
This sequence comes from Lepilemur ruficaudatus, assembly GCA_963574885.1. Lineage (NCBI taxonomy): Eukaryota > Metazoa > Chordata > Mammalia > Primates > Lepilemuridae > Lepilemur > Lepilemur ruficaudatus. The sequence continues at coordinate 60,366 of CAUYRT010049331.1, forward strand.
GCACCATTTAACGTTTCCTTTGAAACTTAAAGGCAGAGAGTTCGTGGCTATCTGAATGAACATTTGCTATTTCAGACACGAGCCAGCCATGCAGCTATACTGGCTCTAGGCAAGGTGACTGGAGATAGGAGGTGGAACAGCATAACAATTAAATACTTTTGGCATTAGAAGATCTGGGTTCAACTCCTGGCAGCCACTTAGTGTGACTTTAGCTAAGCTGCTTAACCTCTGAGCTTCAGTTCTCTCATCAATAAAATGACAATTTTTGTCTTACATGGTGTTTGGAGAATTACCTGAGATAATGTATGACTATACAAGTTAGTTTTTGCCTAGCACATAGGGAAATCCTCAAAGAATGATAGAAGAAAATGAAAGCGATGAGAAAGCATTGATCAAAAGTTTTTTGACATTAACCATTCTTTTGTTAATTCAACATAAATGAGGAATATGGCATATTCCTATCATAACATGGGGAATGAGAAGGAGGTACACAGGTACAGATTGTGAGGTGGTGAACAGGGACAGGAAACCTCCTAGAGGTGAATCAACCCCCCATGACTTCCCATCATCACTGGTCTAGTCTAGCAGAACCAAGGCATGGGTATTTTAGGCTCACAGAACTACAGAGGTGTAGCTGGTTGCAACTCTGGACCACTGCTCCCTCCAGAAGCCTCGGTTCCAGAGGTCAGAGCAATGTGAGACTTCCTGTTGGCAGCAGCTAAAACCCCCAGGTGGCCAAAATTCTGAGGCACTGGAAGGTGTTGGTGGCTGGTCCTCATTCTAAGCAGCCTGGCAACAGTATGAGTAGTGTCAGGGGATCCTGAGCAGGTGTCAGAAGATAGGTGTCCCAAACAAAGACCAACATGTTGTCTTAAAATGTGTCCACTCCAAGTCTCATTTCTCTCCCCAATAGAGACAATGCTCTATGTCACTTTCCTCCAAATATCAGTAAGGGTTTACAACAAAAATCTAAAAAAATTGAACTCTTTAGACATACTAACCACCAACTTTGAAGAAATTGCCAGTGGAGTCCATCTGCCCATCCAACACCCTTGCCCACCTTCCTACCCACACTACCCAGAGCACATCGTATGTCTCTGTTGAAGACATACTAAAACTGCTTTACTTAGATGTTTGTTTCTCATCAGCATTTTCTGTCAACTACTCCAACTTTATCTCAAAAGTATTAGTAACCAATATCGATTTCCCCTATTTATTAATCTTCAAAAATCACAATGATCAAGAAATGAATAAAATGGACTTTCCTTTGTATTAAGCCTCACCTAAATGGATCCTTCCCTAGATAAATATGTGTTGGAGCACTTCTAAACTAATCTAAATATTTCTTGCTGAAATTTAAACCTCTGCTCTCTTGATCTTCTTTGTGCATACAGAATAGTTTAGAAGGAAGAGATCAGCACCTCAAGCTATGTGTGTTAGAAGTTCCCAAATACAAAACTGATCAAGCAATGCTCCCTCTTGATTTTTCTATCAGTCCAGAGACAGTGCCTATGATTTTAGTAGCCAGGTGGTTTGACATGTTTCCTATTATGTTGAGAAAATGAGGGAACAGATGGTGGAAGGGATTAAGTGACATGATTGAGGCCAATAATAAGGGGTTTTAAAACTCTTCCCCTTTTGTTTATTGGGATATGTTCTTTTTGTTTGCTGGTCTATATTCTCTCAAGAGTTTAAATTAAGAAAGCAAAGATCAGCCGGGCATGGTGGCTCACACCTGTAATCTTAGCACTCTGGGAAGCCGAGATGGTGGATCGCTCAAGGCCAGGAGTTTGAAACCAGCCTGAGCAAGAGTGAGACCTCGTCTCTACTAAAAACAGAAAGAAATTAATTGGCCAACTAAAAATATATAGAAAAAATTAGCCAGGCATGGTGGTGCATGCCTGTAGTCCCAGCTACTTGGGAGGCTGAGGCAGATGGATCGCCTGAGCCCAGGAGTTTGAGGTTGCTGTGAGCTAG
>CAUYRT010049332.1:0-23724 GCA_963574885.1 Lepilemur ruficaudatus
TTGAAAATTATAAACCATTTCACTTACTTTTCTTTCACTACCCACCCCCAACAAAAATGCATTGTGCTTTACTAAAGTAATGAGAATTTAAACTGGGTGTGGTGGTGCACACCTGTAGTCCCAGCTACTCGGGAGGCTGAGGCGGGAGGGTCACTTGAGCCTGGAGTCCTAGTCTGACTTGGGCAAGATAATGAGACCTTGTGTCTTAAAAAAAAAAGTTATAAGAATTAAAAATAGGTATAGTTACCAGAATTTATTCTGTCAAGCAACTATTATCACCTAAGAGAAGTTACTTTAAACATATAACCTGGTTTCAGTGATACTGCCATTATCGAAAACATGTGAGGGATTTCTTACAACCCAGTAAGATCACGTGGTTGTTTTGGTTTTTTTTCAACTTTAAGATTTCTAGTCGGAGTGTTATACCCTACTGTCTTGAGAACTGATATTTGAATTTCAAATCAAATCCTCTCTGAAAAGATTTGATTTTAATTGCATTGTGGGCTCTGAAGCCACTTCCGGTGACAAGATATGGCCAAAGTAAATGTGTAATCACTCTGTCTTCCAGAGTGATTGTCTACAACAAAACGTGTGTACACGTGTGCACACACACACACTAATGATAAATAAGAGGACAGGAGGAAACTTTGGAGGTGATGGCCATGCTTATGGCATAGATTGTAGTGCAGGTTTCACAGGTGTGTACTTATCTCTATACTCATCAGGTTATTGTATATACATTAACTAGGTACAGCTTTTCATATGTCAATCATATATCAATAACATGTTTTAAGAAACAAAAAACCATTTATTGCTGACAAAGTTTTTTCTTTTTTCCTTAAAGGTATGGTTCTATTAGCTACACTATACTTAAAATACGCCTCTGAATTTCCCAAGAAACCTAGTTGAGATTGTATGGTGGACAGTGGTGTTTAAGGGCTCCTCGCTTTCTTTGCCTCTTATAGATAATGACACTAAAAAGAAGAAGCCAGTGTGTGATTTTCCTCTTGAAAGAGGGGAAAAGATGTGACCAGAATGGTTAAGGAGAATGGCCTGTTTACTCTGTCCTCAGCAGCAGGAGTGGTACTCAGAGGATTGTGTAGTGCTGTAGATACCAGAAGGTGGCAGTTATTTGAAGGGGGAGAGGTGGTGTCAAAAGGGGTTCCAAAGCTTGGCACAGGATGAGGAATGTAGAGGATGCAGAAGCAGCAGGGTTCTTTGACCAACTTTGTGTTATTGACTGAGTCCTAGATGTTCTCATTTACCTTGGTGTACGTCTAACAGAATTTATCCTTATGCTTAATTCAGTTTCTCCGAGAAAGATACATACTTCTTGATTTCTTTTTCTCCCTGACATCACTTTAAGAAATGTACTTGATGTTTAAATATCAAGAGAAGAAAATGGAATAATAGTCCTCATCTTGAAGGTTATAACCCAGGGAAAGAAGTTAACTTTGTAGACATGTAGTGGACAATTTTTTCCTTCTAGTCATAGATTGAAGCCCAAGTTGATATTCTGCTTACTATTAATATTAACTAGACAGTTTTTGCTGATGTTAGTTCTTAGAAAGATAAAGAATTTTTACGACTTAACATATAGTTCTGTGTCCATGAGGATGTAATAATAACATGTCTGTTACCAGTAAGTGACATTTTCCCAATAGTCTGTAGTAGAGCTCAGCTAGACCATGGTTTGTTTATATTGTGGCTTTGCTACTTACTAGGTGTTTGAGCCTTAGCTTCCTCATCTGTATAATGGAATAATAGTATCCACCTCAGGATGACCATAAAGATGAAATGAAGTAAAACATGTCATGCACTTAGCAAAATATCTGGCACATTTAATGCTCCAGAAAGGTTTTTGAAAATAATTGTACATATTGAACACGAGACAGGCTTCTGGTCAGTTCTAACACTGATTAGGTGAGATGGAGATCTGGCTATTGAATTTTAGATAAAGCACGTAGTCTTGGAATATGTATATGTATGTGTGCATGTGTGTGTGTATATGTGTGTATATATACTATATATATATATATGTACAAATGAAGGAGTGCACACTTAGTAGAGTTCCTGGCGCAGAATAAATAATTCAGACAGAGTAGAGAATAACAGCTATAATTTTTCTTATTTATTCAGTTTTCAGAAGTCTACAAAATGTGTAATTTATTAATATGGCTATATATAGACTTTAAAACAATAATAAAGATATATGTAATATGGCTATCCATAGACTTTAAAATAATAATAAAGAGATATACACACATACACAAACACACTGAAAGAACACTAAATGTGCTATATAACCAATAAAGATATGCAGGATAATCTTAATATGATTAGAATATAAATGCCTTCAAAGCAGGGTCCTTGTGTGTTTTGTTCACTGCTGTCTCCTCAGGGACTAAAAAGTGTCTGGCACATAACAGATGCTCAAAACATTTTAATGAATGGATAGATGATATGCACTAGAAACATATCAGTGTGTGCTTGCCCAGCCCCTTGCAGGCCTAGCTGATTATGAATTTTTCTATGGCATAGTAGTTAAGAATATAAATTCTGGCACCAGACAGTTCAAATCCACTTACTGACTGTAGACTCTGGGGCAATATGTGTACCCCTTTATGCTTCAGTTTCCCCATCTGTAAAATGGGGTAATAATTATGCCTACTTCATCGGTTTATTATGAGTATTAAATTAAGGAATATTTGTAAAGCACTTAGAAGACTAGCTAAGATCTATGTAAATATTCAATAAATGATTAAATAAATAATGAGTAAGTCAGGGAAGGGGACCTCTTTTCGGCTACCACTAATTGTACTGGGAGTGGGCACACAATTCAAAGACAGCCGTCCATTGGCTGACCTTGGCTGACACTGGCATGATTTTGGTTTAGCTCAAAAAGAGCTAGGCCAAATTCCTCTTACAGCAAGTTACACTTGAGAAGTTGAGGAATTACGTCAGCTGTGAGAAAGGTGATTCACAGCCCAGCGAGGTGGGTGGCTATTAAAGGACGCAGGCAGCGAGGGATGCCATTGGCCAGGGCAGTGACGAGAGGGGAACACGAGCACAGAGGAAGGGAGAAGACGGGGAGGGTGGGGAGGAGGGCAGGAGGCCGGGGTGTTGGGGGCTAGGCCATGTTAGCATGGCTCCCCTCAACCCCATTCTTTTTGTTTGTTTTGTAACTGGAGTGAAGCTCTGTGCCTTGTGAGACAAAGGACATGGTGTGATTAGCCATTCACAATAACTGGCTTGCCATGTCTTAATTTATTCCTTTTTGGTAAATGGTTATTTGTTCAGGAAAAAAACCAACCTGTTGTTGTGGGCTGTGGCAGTGTAGAGGCAGGAGCAGCCACAAGGGAGGACAAATTGACATCTGGCCCCCCACACTCAGGCAGCGTCATGTTACTTGCAATATAATGAACAAAGAAATCTGTTACAAAGCAGTAGTTGCCTGTTTAGCGGAGAGTCAAGTATCCTTGGATGATTCAGTAGTGCTTGAGAATATCATATGTTACGATGTAAGTGACTAGATCCATAAGAAAAGGTTAAATCGTGTTTACTGAGGGTTTTTTTTTTTTTTCAAACTAAGATAGAGAAGCATGCAGTTCATTTTGAGAAGCTTTCCTTTAACATCAGGTAAAGTTTAATCAGATGAACTTTGGATATTGTAGGAATCAGTATTCTTTTAGGTGTAAGTGATGAAAACCTCCTTGAAAATGTTGGCTCCTATAACCAGTAGTCCAGGACAGAGCTGGCTTTGGGCAAAACAGAACCCAGGAAGTTAAATTGAATTTCTTCGGGCTCTGCTGCTTTTTCTCCAAGTCCACAGGGTTGGAGCTTTTGTATAGAAAAGAAAAGAGACCATCTTCTTCCCAACATCCACACACAAAATTAAGTGAAAAGATGCAGGTCCTGTTTGGGTGACATGCCTACTTCTAGATGTACCACTATATCCAGGGGGATGATAACCGATATTGGTCCAGTCCAGGTCACATGTGTTTCCTCTGAGTCAAGGGGGCTGGAATACCATGAGTGACAGCCCAGCCCAGGCCCTGCAGAGTGGAGGAGGGGCGGCCCATGGAGGGGCATGCTGGCAGGCTGAGACAACACTTCCACTCCAGGCAAATGAATGGCAGAGTGTTTATTATTCAGGAAACCACTCCTCCAGAGCTCTACTCGCTTGATGCCAGATAAATGAGGTTTCACACTATTTGGATTACTTACTCTCTTTGGGAACATGCAAGATAAAAATTGTGACGCATTTAAAAACATTACTTACACTATCATTTTTAAAGCAACTTTTTTGTACACGTACTGAAATGAAAAGGGAACCTTTTTTTCACTAGGTTTTTTATCAGCCACAGTTGTGACAATGTACCCCCATTTCTACCCTCCAAATCTTAAGATCTTGGAAAGTTGAAACCAGTCTAGATGAAAAGCAACTGTGGATTCAGAATACTCCTTAGTTAGGATGCTCAGGATGAACGCTTTTTGTCATCCTTTACTTACAGTCACTGTGCTAAAAACTATTTTGGCATAAAGGTTTTCCAGTTTTGTTATGCTACATTAACCAAGAGGTGTAAGTGGCATAAGTGAACTATTGATATTGCTTAAGCAGTCCGGAGAGTCTGTTACAGAGCTAAAGTTATCCCATGAGAATAGAACCTACCTTCCTTCCATAAATAAAGCATCCCTTACATCATGTAAATTAGCCCAACTTCTCTAGACAGTCAGTAAGGACTGTATTTTTTTTTTTTTACCCTAAAAGACTTTGCTGCTTAAAATTGGAATGCAGAAATAATAGGCTGCTTTTTTGTTTCAAAGGTTAATACTGTGACAAAGACAGATCCCAGGATCAAAGCAAAATCCTCTGATTATCCTTCCTAGTCTAATTAGAATTTATAGGAAATGTAGCCTTCTATTAGGTTTTCCATGTCAGACATGAGCTATCTGTTTATCTTTCCTTCCTGTTACTGTGTACCTAGGCAGATTATTTCATGCTGTTAGAAACTGGGTTACCTGGTACAATATATGAAATTTTCATACTTGGATTTTGCAATAGGCATGTGTCCTATTCAGTTTTTAAAACAAGTATAGCAAGTTTTAAAACAAGTCCACAGAATTATTTTCTCAACCTCTTCTTTATATTGGACTTATATAGGTAGTAACAAAATATATTCAATGTTTTAGAAATATTTATATATGAGGTATATTGAAGACTATCACCAGGTAGACATCATAATAGGAAAGAAAACAATAGGAAATTTGCCACTTATAGAACTTTTCTGTTCATGTCTGCTTTCAAGGCTCACTTTTAATTATTAAAATACTATGATTCCCTTGAATTCTTAATTCTTTCTCTTCCCCTGCAAATGTTAGTTAAGTGTCTATACCAGAGTGCAAGAAGTACAGGGCCACAGGGGTGATCCTAGTGGTGGGCTTAGGATCCTGCTTCATAGAGCTGAGTCCGTGTTAGTCTGTGAAAAATTTGCTCGGGATGCATTCTCAAGAAAAAGTAGTGGAATGTAAACTGTTGCATGCAGTGATAGGATCTTTAATGGAGGCTATAGCCAAGTACAAATAAATCATTTACAAAGATAAGTGTATAGAAAACTAAAGTTTAGCAAATTAATTGTTGTTCCCCGCTGAAGGAACATGTTGTTTTCTTTTCTGCAGTGGTCACTGACCTCTGGCTGGGAAATGGTGGTGCCTGTTTAAGGAGATCACCGAGTGCTGTTCAGATTTCCATGTAAACTCTGCCTGCCATGTTTAGTCTTGCTGATTTACGAAAGAGATTAAGGTGCTTTCCAGAGAGACTGCGCAGGATTGGTAGACTTACCTTGTCGTAGTTGCTCCTCCTCTCCAGGGAAAACTTTCCCTGAGAATCCCATGAAACCTGGAATGATCTTTGCTGTCTTTGAATTCCTGTGGCATTCTAGTACTGTTAGAGCTTGATATCATATTGTTCTCTTGTGTGATTCCCTGGTATTGTGTGAATGTGCATTTGCCTCCCCAATTGTATTATCCTACCAATTCAATTTGTAAAGTGTTTTCAAAAGATATATTTTGTTATTTGATATTCACAAAAGCCCTTTAAGAGAGCTACCATAGGGGCCTGTGTTTACAGATGAGCTGACTCACAGAGTTGTACATTTATGGGGTATTTGCCCTGACTGCAGTGCACTGAGGTGGCCAGATGGGTACTGTGGGTTGAATATTCCGTATCTGAAATTTTGGGGACCAGAATTGTTTCAGATTTTTTTTTCAGATTTGATAATATTTGCAGTATATTTACTGGTTAAGCATCTCAAATCTGAAAATCTGCAATTCTCCAATGAGCATTTCCTTTGAGCATCATGTCAGCATTCAAAAAGCTTTGATTTTGGAGCATTTCAGATTTCAGATTTTTGGATTTGAGTTGCTCAATCTGTAATAAGTGTAATATACAATGCTTGTGTAGAAGTCTGCAATCTGACCACAGAGGGCAGTGGTACACAATTGCCCCAACTGTCACAATTTATTTTTTGGAAAGTGAGAATTGCTACTGTGGAGGGAAAGCTTCTTGGGTAGGAGGGTCATATGTAAGTGCTGGATCTCAGCAAATGGGTAAGACTTTGACAGATGCAGGGCATCATTGTCAGGGAGACAAGAGTTGGAGTGAAAGAAATATGAAGGCATAGCCATGTTTTGATAGGAGGAAGTAGGAACATTTGTCTGGAGTTGAGCAGAGTGTTTAGAGAAGCAGGGAAGAAATAGGTTGGAAACTCAGGGCGGGATCAAAGGGTGGAGGACTTGGTTGGGGCTGCTGCAGAGGCTACCTGATGGGGACTTGGGCAGGGATGATGGGGGTGGGAAAGGGAAGAGATGCAGATGTGAGAGAGATTTTGAAGGAAGAAAGGGAAGCTCCGTCAAGTAATGGGACAGTAGTAGGTGGTGGGGCTGTGGAGTGGTGTAAACTTGAAAAGATGCTAGAGTGTCTTTCTAAGAGAAGGTAACATATTTCTAGAAAGGCATACTTGCAGTGATAGGTAGAACACTGAAGGAATTTGGTTACATTCACAGGGATAAATTATGGCCGACTTTCTCTTTGGCTTCTGTTACATCCTCCATAGCAACCAACACAGAGCGGGCCACTTCACAAATACTATTGACTTCAGTAATGGGATTCTTTTAGTTGGCTCGTGTAACTTAGATGAAGCCAGGCTGAAGCTTACCTTAAGCATAAACTTAACACTGTGGTAATAGTAAATAAGAATGGGCAAGGAATATTTAAAATACTTATGGAAACAAATGATTTTTAAGCACAGTTGGGAGTTTGAGAAACATCCATTTGTAACTACACAATTGCAAAGATCATTAAAAATGGTTTTCAGCCATTTATTTATTTATTTATTCATTTTGAGACAGAGTCTCACTCTGTTGCCCTGACTAGAGTACTGTGGCATCAGCCTAGCTCACGGCAACCTCAAACTCCTGAGCTCAAGCAATCCTCCTGCCTCAGCCTCCCGAGTAGCTGGGACTACAGGCATGTGCCACTGTGTCCAGCTATTTTCTATGTATATTTTTAGTTGTCCAGCTAATTTCTTTCTATTTTTAGTAGAGACAGGGTCTCGCTCTTGCTCAGACTGGCCTTGAACTCCTGAGCTCAAACGATCTACCCGTCTCAGCCTCCCAGAGTGCTGGGATTACAGGCGTGAGCCAGTAAGCCCGGCTGGTTTTCAGCCATTTATTACAAAAGGTTCTTTAAAGACATTTAAATACTCTTGAACTTTGTAGAGTATATTACAGGTGATAGTTTTTTGAAATTTTTAGTATTTGACACTGTTAGCCTTAGTAACAGAGAGATTTCTTGTATATGAATAAAGGGGATTCAAGCATTTTGACTGATTGTCCAGAAATTATTTTGAATATCAAATGCGTGCTGTAAGTATTTAGCCATATATGGGGAATATAGCTGGTAACTTGAAGATCGTTTTCTGAATCTTAACAAATATTGTAAGTTAGATCAAAGTAGTATCATCTATTGTCTTTTAGAAGCCCCAAGGACTATTTTTAAAAGCACAACAAAAACCAAACAAAGGTATATAACTTATCTAGACATATTAAATGCTAAATTTACGGTTGTCTCTGTATTCCTACTTCATTTGTTCAAAAAATATTTACTGAATTCATGCTATGTACAAGAAATAGGTGCTGAAGATATAGAGGTAATTTAAAGTGGGTGGTACCAAGTCCACCGAGGCTTCTAACTAGAGTCCTGGGCATCATCCTAGGACAATGGTTCTCAAGGGTATTCCCCAGACCAGCAGCACAACATCATCCAGAAGCTTGGGGGTGGGGCTCAGCAATCTGTTTCCTCAAATTCTCCTGATGATTTTGACACAGGCCATAGGCTTAACCTGGGCTTCCATGGAGAGAACTGTGTTATTATTAGTTTCCTTTTAATTCTATGTATTTTATTTTATGCATATTTAGTAACATTTTGAGGAGGATTTATAGGCCTTACCAGACTCATCCTCCCCATTGCAGCCAAAGGGACCATCCTTAGGTGTTAATCCTTTAACTACTTAAAATCATTAAGTCATTGGTCATGTGGGATCAAGTCAACATTCTTTAGCATGGCTTGCAAGGCGTTTTCATGGTCTGAACCTTGTCTGGTTTTCCAAGATCCCCTCCTGTGCTTTTCAACACATGCCTTATACTTTAGCCTTAGCAGAAGTTATTCTATACTTCTATGATTTTACCATCACATCCAAGCCTTTGCATTGGCAGCTCCCTGCATCTGAAATATCCCTCCCTTTCTTCCTTACCTGATGAACTTCTATTCATGCTTATGGTCTGTAGCCAGGTGTTCCTCAGCATCCCAGGAAGAGTTAGGGGGCTCAGTTCTCTGATCATCCTTTGCACACTTTATCTCTAAATAATCATTCCAAAAATTATTTGACCACAGATTTCATATTTAAATATCTTGTACCAAATTAAGACCTTTCAAATGAGTAACATAGGTGTGTAGTTGCTATAGGAGGGTTCTTCTTCACCCTTAAAGTGTTGGCACCTTTGGTGAGCAAGCCAAGAGGTGTTGCAGATCCTGGCCAACAGTATGCCATTGCTAAGGTCAGGGAGAAGATGATGATGTCGCTTGTGGTTGCCGCAAGGTAGGTATCAGATGAGCACTCTGTAATTACTCTCATTGCTTGGTTGCCAAGCTCTGGGGGCCAGAATGCATGTGAGGTATTGTGGTTTGAGCTCTTGCCCCCACGATACTGTGAGCTGCTCCCAAATGACGGGAAACAGAGATGACTGGGACTCAACCACGGTGAATAACTCTAAAAATGTTTGATCCCCACCTCTCAATATAAAAGTCATCTATATTCACTGAAATCTAAGAAAATAGGAAACAATGTGGAGGAAAAGAAATTATCTGTTGCTCTATCTGCTAATGAAAATAACTTTTTAAAAAACTTTTTCTTGTATATTTTTAATTTTTTAAATCAAACTGTATAATCTGATTTCTTTATTATACTATAAGCTTTTCTAAATATAAACTCTTAGTATATGTTTTAATGGCTACAAGATATTCCATTGAAATAATGTGTCTTTGCTTACTTAAATAATTCTAATATAATGGAATATTGACGTGGTTGTCCATTTTCTTTCTTTGTAAGTAACACTGTATCAAATGTATTGAATAGTGTGTGTGTGTGTGTGTGTGTGTGTGTAGTCTTTCAATAGTCTCTATAGTAGGTATATAAATAATTATGTCAGTGATTGCTCTTGAACTTCATCTATTTTACGTTAATCAAATATTTATCAAGCACTAGAATTATGCTTGATAGCTCATCCCTTACACAAGAATGTAGAGTCTCCAAATTTGCTACTTGTGAAGACTACCATGCATTTAAACAATTTTATGTAGTTTTTAGTCTCTATTATAGAATGTCATGTTTTGTGAGATAAGAGAAGAATAGGCTTTAGCTTTCTGGCTCATTAATAAAGCATAGTTGTAATTAGCCCCATATTAAAAAATGAATACCGTTTATAATTCTTTGATGCCGTAAAATTTTTTACCAAATTAAAATATAAGCCCAGATGTAAATTATTTTTCATTACTTCTAAGAAACTCAGACATTTTTATGGATTGATCATGAACTTATATCTCATAATTGCCTAGTAAGTTTCAAGGGTACAGTTCTTTTGGAGTGAGAAGGGTGGGGGAGGACCAATGGGAGAACTAATATTTCACAGAGTGTCTATGTGCTGGACACAGTGAGAGGGAGGCCTTTTCCTTCTAGCCATTGGAAACACTGGTATTGAGATTCCCATTACAGCAAAGAAGAAGCTGAAGCTCAAAGTAGAGTTTCTACGTCATGCAGTGAAGGTAAAAGACCCTAGTCAGCCAGGCCCCAAAGCCCATGATCTTTTTGTTACAGCTGGGTGCCTTGCGGTCTGTGAGCCCTGTGAAAAAAAACTGCACTATCATTCTCGTATGTAGTGATGTCTTAATTTTAGAGCATTGCTCTCCACATGTGGCCCTTTATATTTAAACTTAATAAATAAAATTAAAAATTGAGATTCTCCACTTACTATACACAGTTTTTTGAGTGCTCAGTTGTCCTGTGTGACCAGTGAGGTTACCACTTGGGTAGTGAAGGTATAGAGCATTTCCATCATCACAGGAAGTTCTCTCGGATGGGATGACTGTCTGGAAGCTGCCTCTGGAAAAGTCATTATAGGTGACTGCCTATTGTCTTCATTAACAGAATCACTGACAAACCCAGAAACTCTGACTTACACTTGCTCCCTGCTGCTCATGCACTCACGCATCTTCTTGAACTCTGAAATCCACACTGTCCATAGTCTGGGGACTCCTGACTGAAAGAGGGGAAAGAGCTTGCATGACCCACTGGCAACTGCAGCATAACCACAATGCTGGCTTATATATGGAAAATATAAACTTTCCCCCAAAACATTTTTGAATAGGATGGGCCTTGAGAAGAGTAGTGATTTGTATTTCTTTGTATGATAAATACTAAACTGTGTATCTTCCAGGCACAGTTATTTTTTTTTAACATTTTCTCAATGTTTTACTCTTAATTCAGTTGGGGAAGGATAAACCAAAAATGGGGAGGAATAAGCAAGAATCAAAATGCAGGGCATAAGTGAAATCATGTGCATGGAAGTGTTTGGGAGATTACCAGTGCTGTACAAACGTCAATATGGTATTGTTTCATCAATTCTCTCTGTTCTGTACCTATTTTAAATCTGAAAATCAGCAGGGTATTATGTCGGGCCCATTCTCCTTAAGAATGCTCCCTGCCATTGCATGTCTGGGGCCTGGCACCAAGTTGTATGAAACATCTTGTTCTTAGTTAAGGGGCAGTAGTGATGAGATTGACTTTATGAAAAATACCCTGGGTAGGAAGAGTCGTGATGCCATGGGCTGCATGAGCTGTCTCTCCTTGATGAACTTGTTCACCCTGAGCCCCAGTGTTCCTGGGAGATGAGAAAGTCTTTATCTCATGGAGGAATAAATATCGGTTTCTGTCCTAGTAGATCTATAGCAGAGAACAGTTGTCTTGATATATTGTTGACAGTTCTCTATGTATCAGCTGCCATCTTTATTCATGCATGGGGGGAGGAAGTTGTCTAATACTTTTACTAGTTAAGCCTAGAAGGACACTGTGACAAAAATAGAAACATCAGTATTTCAGAAAGCAAGTGTGAAGCAAAAGGAGTCATTGAAACAATATCTAAACAGTGTGAAGATGTGCTCTTAGTTGTGAAAGCAGCAGTCTCTTGTTTAGTGATTATTGTAATTCGCAGACCTGTACTTTCTTCAGGTATGGTGTTATTTAAAGGTTATTTATTCTTTTCACTTAAAAAGTGTTAAATATTTGCAGCATCATTAAACTGTATAGGAAGTTTGTGATAATAGGATCACTCTATTACAATGATCCATTTTAATTAAGTATTATTGCTACCTTTTAACTTAGGCTGATAATGCTGAAATAGTGCTACTTTTGATCCTCCAAAGTACTTGGTTATGATGCCTTGCACTCATTGCTTGCTTATTCAATAACTGGGGTTGGTGGAAATTGGAGGGTGATCCTTTTGTTTTGCTAGGACAATGTGTCCTTCACACATATTCCACATTCTATATTGGAACTGGCAATTAATTTTCTAGTTGGAATCATGTTGTAAATAATTTTGGTTCCCCCGAATGGTCCACCAAATTAACACCTAATACAGCTTAGCTGATGGAGAGACACAAATGTTAGAATCTGAAGATGCTTTCAAAAACTCACTCAAAGCTAAATTTTATGCAGCTAACAAGTTAAACCGATAAGTTGGGAACTGCCTATTCACTTGCATAATATAAATTCAAATTGCTATCATATTTGTTACATTTTGAGTATATGAACCTCCTCCCTTCATAGGAACTTTAACCTTAAATCTGAAACCAATAAAAATATAGCAACCGGTGGAAGCTGATCTAAATTTAATTTTTTCTGTTTATTTGCCAAAGTTGTGCTGACTTTTAAAAATTAACACTGTGGTTTTAGGTTTTTTCTTTCAATTAAATGTAATTTTTAAGTCACCTTTTCAATTTTAAATGTGCATTTGAAATTACCATTTACAGTGGTCTTGTTTGCTTACTCTGTTTTTTTTCTTTGTTGTAGAGACAGTTACTTAAAAACTTAGCAAGTCAGTACATAGTGATGGTAATAAAGGCACAAGTCTAAGAATTTATTGTGCTACATTCTGCAAAAGTAAATACAATTGATTATAAAATAATATTAAGGTATAAAGACTACAGTATACTATTTCTCATTTGACATTCCTAGCTCTGCAGTCTTTAAATAACTTTTGAAAGTGACATTGTATCCTATGTGATTACTGATCCATTTGTTACATGTTTTTGAAATGGTTAAACATGAAACTATGTTTAAATTTTTCTTACATAATAGAGTTTACATTTACTTGTATAGGACCTTAGGTTGCAGAAGTATTTATTTTTGAAACAGTTTACTACTTAACATGTATCCTTTAGCTTAGTGTATGTAAATTATAAATATACTCTGAAGAACTGAGATTTTGGTCTGTTTCGAATGTTGAATAAGTTTGTTCTTGTGATTTAAAATCTGTGATGGACATTTGGACTGCATATACCCTGCTTGTTCCTTTTCAGTTGAATCGAGGAAATAGAAAGCTTCTCAGTGCTGCAAGCTAAGAATTGCTGTACACATTGCCTTCTTCTTGGACTCTGTGACTTGTACCTCATCACACCACAGAGCTGTATCTTTAGGAGGCGTGCTGTGTGGCATGTGGGCCTGATTATTGTCACCATGACTATTTCATTTGATGGAAAATCTGTAGTAAATCAAGAATATTAAGTCTGTTTGTTAATATTGCAGTCCTTAGCAGCCAGCTGTGCTGAAACTGTTTGTTGCTTGTATTTATAGAAGCATTACATGCTAGTACTTTCTGTCATGGAACGATCTTATTGTCCATTTTCTGAGCTTGTTACATAGTAAATGGAAGAGTTATTTTTTCTTTAGCTTCTCTAAAATTAAAGTTGAGCATGTGCCTTTATGTATTCTTTTATAAATAGAGCATTTGAGAAAACACTCATTATTCATTTGTATGTCTTTTACTGGATTTTAGTGTTTTTAGGTTTTTCCTCTTTTTCAAATGCAACAAAGCGTCAAGTTATTGCGTATTAGCTTCAATCAGCTGGAGTTTTATTTTTTAAAATCAGCAGCATTTTGGTGCTCTAGTTAAAAATACAAGGTTCTGTATTCTGCATTTTTGTGTGACTGCTTTTCTTTCCTTCAGACTAAATCTAAAGGCACACACAGGTTCTTTTTGTGATAATCAGATTTCTGTAGGTGGTTGGATCATAGAAATCTTATGTTAAAACATACCTTATTTTTCCCCCACATTTCTACTTCTTGTTGAAATTATTGTTGAAAAGAGACATATCATTTGAATGAAATAATAACAACAGAGCTCTCTGGGAAAAAAAGCATTCAGAGACCCACGATAACAGAATTTTGTGTTTGCTAGATTTAACCTTAGTATTAAAATGGAATTTGGGAAAGGATGCTCCATACAGTGTGTGAGTTAGACATGCATATTGGTGATGAGCTCCAGACCCAGTGGTATTTCTCTGAATTTCTAGTGTGCCTGCCTTCACATTGAACTAAAATTTAAATGAGTCCCTCTACAATTGTCTTTTCTTACCCTAGCTGTGTGACAATGGTGGTATGATGATATCAAGTCAATCTCCTTTTTACTACTGTTACTAAGTAATATCTGCTATATTTTGAGTATTCATCTTTTTGTTAGGTGCTATATTTATTAAGTACCTAACATGCATTATTTTATTTGCTTCCTACAATCTTATGAGGTAGGTGTTATTATTGTTGGCATTCTACATCTCAGGCAACTGAGGCTGTAAGAGGCTAATGTAGCTATCAGGGATGGGCCACCAACCTGGGTTCAGATGCCAAAGCCTGAGGCTTTAACTACTAAATTGCCTTAGCTGCAGGTACAAATCTTTCCAGTTGTAAAACTGTTTTAGAGACGTGTATTGCATCATATCTCCTAGGAACTGGCTCCAGGGTATGGTAAAAGTATACAGAATTAAGTTACTCCTTCCATCATTTAAAGTTACTTGTTTTATGTGTGTTGTGCTTGGTGGAGATAAGGAAATGCTTCTCCCACCTTCTACTTAATAACTGGAGAGCCCATCCTTAAGGGACACTTGTGGCTTAAACAAACTTCTCCAAGTCTTTCAGCATCCCCAGTCTGGCTGGGGCCAAGTAGTGCCTTGTAATTAAGTTGTGGGGATTATTTTGGTCTCACTGTTTCCAAGAACGTGGGTAGGAAGTGGTGTCTGAATGTATAAAAGCCCTGGGAAGGGACCTGTGGTCACATATTGGGACTTGGAAATTCTTGGGGAAGTTGAGGACATTGGTTATTAAATCACCCTGGTGCTTAGGTGTGGGGAGTGCTGGAGTGGAGGACTTGGAGCTGTAATAAAAACTAGCAGGAAGGGATAGCAATAGGTGAGCTCTGAGAGATGTTGAAAAGCTACCTTGGGAGGATCTGTGAATGGGAGCTGGGACGCGGAGCAGTCACATCTCAGGAGGTTTGCAAGAGGGAGCAGGATTGACTTGCTGTTGGGTAGGTGGCCTTTGTTTCTGTTTTTGAAGGAAATACCTTGGTACAGGACTATATGTGGGCGTAAATCAAGATGGGAAAAAGTTATCTCCCAACTGACTCAAAGAGCCTGGAATTGGGGGGTGTTGACAGAGAAGGACTCATTCTCGAAGGAAAGACCATTGAATACCTTGACACTATTTACCCATAAATTACCTAATTGTTGGGTAATATCTACCCTTGATACTTCTGCCAACTATAATAAAACAATATGCATTTACTACTACAATTGCAGTAGGCATTTGGGCATATGCTTCGGTTGGAAAAGTAGTGTTAGGGTCTTAGGAGGCGAAATTCCTCAGACAGAAAAGCATTTCAGAGCATGAGCTTTAGAGTCAGACCCAAGTAGGCTCTTACTAGTTTTGCTGTTTTTAGGCAAGTTACTTAACCTCTCTAAGACTACATTTTCCTTTCTAAAATGGTGGACAATAATAATACTTTCCGTAAACTGTTTTTGGAGGGATAAGATGACACAGTGCATTCAAAGCAGCTGATACCTTGCCTGGCTCACAATAAATGTTCAGTGAATTTCAGCAGCTGCTGTCTCCTCCACATCCTCCCTATCCTCTGAGCATGTGGAAATTAAACCTGGCCCACAAGCCTTTCTTGGGGACTGCCCTTGCAGTATATTTCTGAGCCTTTGGGTGTCTTCTTCAGAAACCTTGTTGATTGGGATAAGCAGATCAGGTGGCTTGGCCTACAAGCTCATTCCTGTTTCCTCTACCAATATTTTTCATCCTTTTTCCAGATGTACTGAGTACAGAAAGTAGACACACTACAAATAATATCTCCTGATAAGGGATGAATTTTTTCTTCACAATATATGTGAGCTTGTGCTCTCTTGTCCATAATAGGACGGTTGGCCTTCCCTTCCTTGATAGTCTTCTTTTAATTTTTGCAGAATGAAGATACATTGTACATTTTTATAATGTTGTTCTCTCCTCCTGTTCCTTTAAATCTCATTTTATAAGTTGTTTCTTTCTTTCCTACAGAGATGTTATGAAGACCCTGTATTCTCATACACAGAGGAGTTATCCGACCCCTGTTGGCGTGGTAACAGAAAAATTATCACGTGTGCTCAGAATCTGTACTCTGAAAGGCCCAGTTGCTGAAAATGTGATTGTCTTGTATTTTTCCCTTAGTGCTGGCTTATATCAGCCTACAGGCTCTTTGCTTGAGCATAGAGACAGTGATATATTCAAGTGGGAAGCTCAGAAACCACAATGACAAAGGGATGGCAGTGACATCCTCTTCTAGAGCTGGGGAATGGTCTTGCAGCTACTCCATCTTTTACTCCATAGACATTAATGAATCATAATCCCTGTTGAGTGGAATGGAAAATTTATGTGGAGAGTTTCTGTGATCCATATGCCAAAAAGAGATGTGTTAGCAAAGCCCTTCTTAAAACTATATTTTTTAAAAAGTTCAAATAATCAGGAATAGAGCAAAACATAGCAAAATAGCATAGTTGAGAACATAGACCCTGCAGCCAAACTGCCTGAAATGAGCCAAGCTCTGCAACTTTATGGTTATATGACCTTGAACTAGCCATTCAATTTTTTGTGTGCCTCAGTTTTCTCATCTGTAAAATGGGGAACATTAGCTACTATCTCATCGGGCTTATTCGGAAGATTGCCTGAGTTAACACTTACAAAGCATTTAGAATGATGACTGGCACTATATAAGTGTTTGTTAAATAAGAAAATACTGAAAATTGATAGTATTGGGGAGTTTGCTAAGCTAACTGGTTGGCATGTTTCTGTATGACGCTAAAATACAGTTAAGCAGTGGTTAAACAAATTATCTGGTGGATTCCATGAATGCATAAGATCTAGGGGATAATATTTTGCAACTTCATATAACATTCTGCTTATCAAATATCTTTAATGTAAACACAATATTTTTCATACTGATAATAAAATGAAGTCACTTATGTTTTTTGTTCAATTCTAAGTCTGAAGCATTCTGCGTCTCCCCACAGACCTCAGTATCTAAAAATTATAAGCATCTTAAAATCAATGGATATATTTATTAAAAATACCATGTTCCTCCAAAAGCTTTTATTAATATTTAATCAGTGTTGTATTCTTTTTTTTCTAATGTTGTCTTTGAACAAGGAAATATAGTAATTCATTGGTTCACACACATGTGTTTCTATATCTTCAGTTTAAGAAGTACAAAATCAATGTCTGGGAATGAGGTGATGCTATGCCTATTCATTTTGGGAAAGAGCAGGATGCTCAGTTGCCAGAGACTTCACCTGACTTTCGGAGAATTGAATTTTAGAGCTGTAGGCATTTCATTGTATTCATAAAGCATTGAAGTTAATGCTCCCTTTTTGTCTAGTAGTTTTTGTGCTCTGTGTTATCACTGAATTGGATTTGGCATCAGATTTGGATTGACAGTGAACTTCGAGGTAATTCCTTAAGAAACCTGAATCATTTTTGGATCTGGAAAGAATCCAATTCTGTGGCTGGGGTTCTTAACAATGAAGCCCATAGTAGAATTCTAGAGTCTCCAAACTTGGATGAGGGAAGAAAAAAAAAACCTTCATTTTCACTAATACCTAACTGAAAATTAACATTTCCATTAATTATGAATGTAGACAACCAATTGTGGTAGTATTTAGCATTTGAAATCATAGTACTTGTGAAATATGCTACTAGTCCTGTAATTCAGTATGTTAATAAAGAAGCACAAATACAACCATATCAGAAATTCCTTTCTTAATAGTTTAATAACTTTGCTTCAACTTAATTAGTTTTCTTTGTAATCCTGTGATTTTTATGCTTTCAAAGCATTCTGAGAAGAGGTCCATAGGCTTCAGAGATTGCCAAAAAGAGCTCTGTATTAGTCCTGACTCCTAGGCATTCTTTTGACTTCTCCACTAGGTTCTGTCCCTCTGCCTGCACCCTGGAGAGCT
Organism: Lepilemur ruficaudatus; assembly: GCA_963574885.1. NCBI lineage: Eukaryota > Metazoa > Chordata > Mammalia > Primates > Lepilemuridae > Lepilemur > Lepilemur ruficaudatus. Next base: position 18,152 of record CAUYRT010049332.1, read on the forward strand.
GAGATGTGGCTTTGAAAGGTCTAGCATCAATTGCTGGAATCTGTTCTATATTCTTGACTCCAGCAATGAAAATTCTTTGGAGGTGTTTTGTCTATGGTTTACGTGCCTTAAAGGGGGAGACCTTCTTTAGCTTTTCTGTCTCTCCAGGACCATACTGCCTACACAAACTTTCAGAGAAAGATGTTGATTCAGGGATGGCTTACTAGAAAGCTGGCTGCTATGAAAGCAAGACACAGAAAGCAGAGAACATCAAACCAGGGGAGTGCGGAGGCGAGGGAGAGAGAGCATGCATGTGCAGAGGGATAATGTGAGGCCTGAGGGGAGAGCTACAGAGGCTGTGAAATGAGATGGGGAAATAGTGGGTCAGGTGGAATAATGAGATGGAGAAGTAATTAAATTGAGGCTTTCAAGCCTACTCCTGATGGAGGCTTCTCTTTATCAAAATCTACTTTTGCTCCTGGGAATTGTCCTTGTGTAGTTAAGGATAGAGTCTTCACTTGTGTCTTCAATTATTTGAATTCAGTATGGAGGTTTTGTGACTCAGGGCTTACCTCCCGGATAACCTCCTTATTTGGTTGTTGGGAGATCTTTTGATGTAGTATTCTAACCAGATTTTATACTGAACAGAGGAAAGTAGGCAAACTGTTCACTTGTAGGAAATACCTTTGAGGGTATTTGGAGGTATTAGGCAAAGGGTAAAAAACATTTCAAAAGAAAATATTTTTAGGCAAACTGATCACTGTAAGAATGTTGATTATTTGTCAAGCCAAAAGGGAAATGTTACAGGACAGAACTTAAAGTGGATCCAGGACAGAACTTAAGATGTCAGGTTTGCATTGATGTACATGTTTATGCTTAAAATTTAATTCTAAGAGATTAAGAAAATTGTTTATTGTGGTACTAGTAGAAGCCAGCTTTCGGTCTCCTTAAAAACCCCCAAAACATGTTTTATTTACCATTTGTAAAAGATGGTTTTAGTGAATATTTGGGCTTATATGGATTATAGTCTCTAAAAAATCAAAGATTTTCTGCTTACTTGTGTTTTTTCTAATGACAACACTGAATTCTGATTGAAGATAATCTACACAGGTTCAAAATAGCATATATAGACGTAATTATACTAGAACTGTATTGCCTTTAAACACTTTTAATATCTGGATGTAATACAACAAAGTGTTGCCTAGTGTATATTATTAGAAGTCCTGATATAATATCATAGTTATATGTCATTTATAGGTAGATGGGTTTATAAGGTGCTTTGGGGCTTTTAAGACAATCTCTTCTCTTTTCTTAAATGTTTAAAACATCATTTTTGTTTGCATTACTGGTTTCCCTTTCATATACTTTCTTTAGAGAACATATAATTAAATTTTGGATACTGTTAAACCTATCTAAATTATCACAAATTCTTAACCTCAAGTTAATGAAGAAATTAGATGGGATTAAGGGATAGCCAAGCCTTCTAGAACTCTGGTTGTCAAATGTTCTTCCTGCACCAAAGTTCTTTCAGTTATACTGGGGCTCTGAAATTCCTGCCTTTTATTTGACACTCCTGAAACCAGAGTGACCAGGAAGGAAGCTTTGCCAGCTTATTAAGGAAAGCCTTGATAAAACTCTTCTAGGATGACCATGCTGTGGGGACTTCTGTAGCCCTGGGTTGGAGACGTTGAAACTCGCCCCATGCCAACCTTAGGAAAAGGCTGATTTAACAAAGTCTTTCTGGTGAAGCATTTAAGATCCAGCCATTTTCCAAAGCTGGTCCCTCTGTAAAGTCACGTTGGGTTCCTGCTACAAAAACTGACCCTTGTTGCAAGCGTTTGATGAATACTGCCGTGTTGTGATTTAGATGTCAGCTCCTTGCCTTTGTTGTACGGGCTTCTGGCTTTGGGAGGCATTTTATCCTGTTAGAATATTATTTCTTCCAGTCTACTTCTTTCACATCTTGTCAATATCACAAATAAACATTCAAGCACATTCTAAAAGTATACAGCTTAACAGAAGTTAGATGACATTGAGTAATAGTTTGTCCTAAATATATTTTTGCATACTTGCTCTCATACTCTCCCCACCCCCCACTACCTTGCCCCCATTTTTTTTTTCTTCTAGGTAACTAAGGTTTGTTTCTTGAATGCTGAAACCTGGACTTTAGGGGAGAAATCAGATGAAAAAACATTCCCATGCAAATCATGTTTCCAAAATCATCCCTAGAGCATATGTATATCTAGTGGAATGCAAGACTTACTGGCGAGAGGATGAAATTCGGTGAGCCTGAAGGGAATATAAAAATCCTGCTTAATGGTCCTGTTAGGTTTTCATACTGTAATTACATGAGGAATGGTATGTCCGTCTGGAAGTTCTCATCCTCTGACTAGCCAGCTTCAGCACCGAAAACTGGGAAAATTTCTGTTGTATCTCTGAACATAAAACATTGCAGCATTGTGAGACCTGAGGCCCTTTTCCTGAACAACATCTGCTTGCATATGGCTCAGTTTTTTGTGGGCCTAACCGATCTTAGGTCTAGTATATGGGAGTTCATTAGTATGTGTATATTTGTATGCTGTTTAAGAGAGATTTTAGGATCTGGAGTAATGAGACATGACCAGTTAAAGCAAAGCATTGCTTTGGGATATGGTTCAGTGATCTCAGCCTAAGTCTGAACACTTATGCTCATTCCAGATATTCCAAAATATCCTCATTCCAGATCCCGAGGCAGATTATCTTTGATTCACACTTGCCTTTCCTTTCTGTGGAGCTCGTCTGCTGCCTGCTGCCTCTTCTCTGTGGCACGTGGTGCTTTCACATTAATACCTCCCCAAGGTGTACAGTCCCCGCCTTGGAACCACCTTAGACTTTCTTCCTTTTCACAACATAGATATTGTTTTATCACACAGGGTGCTGTTGTTACAGCAGCACCAGAAAATTTCTCAGTTTATAGCTTATAAGTGGAGCACTTTAAAAATTTTTAACAAGCAAGAAGTGTTTCATAACCCAGTAGGAAATAAATCTCTAGTGATGATATCCAGGCATATTCTTGGAATGGGATCTCTCTTATCACACCTCTCTGATTGCTTTGTGCTGGTAGTCCTGGTAGGTTCCTTAATGTTCTCAAGAATCCCAAGGTGAGTGAGTATACCACAGTGTGCTTTGGAGGTATGGCATTTTGGTGTAGAGTGTGGTGGTGGGATATCTCTGATGGAAAGACAGTTGGTTGCAAAATCATCACTGTATTTTCTCAGCTGTGCCAGAAATCTGGGCAAATGAGTATTCGATTATTAGTTTTGGCACTGAGGTGCTGACCTGCAAAGCTCTGATGCTGCTGCTCTGGCTCCTTGCTGACCTGGCATCCGGGAAAGACCCTGGTCCTCCTAGACCTGACTCAGGCTGCAGCTGTGAGCTGGGTGCCTGGCGCCATCCGCCTGGGCAAATGTGGGAAATGCCAAATGGCCTGGCAGTTTTTAGTGTGGGCTTTGGATCCTTACTCAGCCATATGGTGCTAAAATATCAAACCGTTCCTGAGTGTGGACCATGATCGAGGAGGCTAGATAGAGAAAGCATGCTTCAGGCAGAGATCTACTGAGTCCATTTATTCCCCACTCACACTTATCACTTTGTTACGTTTATTGAGTAGTGTTTAGTTGATAGTGGACTACTTATATTGTCTGAGGAACAAAAAAAAGAAAAAGAAAAAGAATCAGTTCTTATTGACAAAGATTATATATCCCTGGGTCCATGTATCTTGTATGTAATAAACTTAGTAGAGGAAGGTGAAAAGAACAGATGAGTTACAAATAGAATTTAATGAAAGGGAATCACCTTAGAAATTAAAGAATGATGAGGAAACTGAGCCCCCCAAAAGACTATACCATCCTTACTTAGGTTTTGGTTGCAGAGATACTATTAAAAACCACCCCTATAATATTCTGAAATTTAAAAAAATATGTATGTAAATGAATAAATTAAAAAAACAAACAAAACCAAGCCCCATCCTCCTTTCCAGTTTAGCTTCTTTCTGCTACGTTCTGGCAGTTGCACTTGTTGATAGATTGACATAATGCCACGAGAAGTTTACAATCTGTGTAGGAAGAGAAAGCGTAACAGGGACTTACGGATGATCCTAACCGAAACATCCACAAGTGCTAAGTGATGGAGGCCAAAGGGACTGTGTAAAGTCCAAAGGGAGGGAGGAGGAGATGAGTGACATGATTCAGATGAGGCTAGCCCTGGCCAGCTTCCTACAGGAAGTGGCTGCGGTTGGGTTTGGCCCATGTAACTCTTCTTGGTCCCACTCTCAGGGGACTTTACATAGACATGTATTTCTCTTGGCATAGGGCATCTGACTAGTTGGAAAGAACAGGAGGACAAAGAAGAGATGTTTGAATTCAAAGAGGTCCCTTTGCCCCATAGCTTAGGGAATCTCGAACTTTTAGATGTGTCTCAAATGCATAAAATTAAAAAAAAATCAGATTCTATTTAAACCTATGAAAAAGTCAAGTCATTTCATATATTAGAGAAGTGATATAGCTTGAGAGACCTTTTGACTCTAATAGATCTTTGTTGTTCTTTCAGTTTAAATAACTTCTTATCTTGGTTTATCAGTATTCAAAAAATCGCTTTGATTTTACTTAACCATTCTTGACCATATGTAAGCTCAGCTATTTGAGGCATTCTAAACAGCCAGATTCATATGGCAGTGTTGTGACATTCCTGGGATGGGGCCCTGGAGCCAGCCTTTCCATGTTTCCACTGCTGAGGAAGCTTAGCCTGTGCTTGGGATTCAGCCCAAAGCTTTGCAATCTGATGGGGAATTGCTTGGAGTGGCCTGAGGGAGATGTTCTTTTCCTTTTTTAAAGACCTTTGTATTTTGAACTAATTTTAGAATTACAGAAAAGTTGCAAAAATCATAGGAAGAGTTCCTCTACATCCCTAAACTCATCTGCTTCCCCTAATGTTACCGTTTTATATAGTTGCAGTAAAATCATTTTAATCACTCCTGCTTACCCACCCTTAGAGAAGGCCTTATACTTATGCATTAGAAGACATGTATAAGAATGCACTTGGCTTTGTTGTACATGATACAACCTAAATATCTAATAACAAACAAATGGGTACATACCCTGTGTCATTTTCATATGATGGAATGTTGTGCAACAGTAGAAATAAATGTCAAATGCATAATGTTAAGGAAGCAAGCAAGCTGTAGAAATGGTCCCCAACCTTTTTCGCAGCAGGGACTGGTTTCATGGAAGACAATTTTTCCGGGGGAGGGGGATGGTTTCGGGATAATTCAAGCGCGTTACATTTATTGTGCAGTCAAACCTCTCTGCTAATGATAATCTGTATTTGTAGCTACTCCCCAGAGCTAGCCTCACTGTCTTAGCTCCACCTCAGATCATCAGGCATTAGATTCTCATGAGGAGTGCACAACCTAGATCCCTCGTATGCACAGTTTACAGTAAGGTTTGCACTCCTATGAGAATCTAATGCGCTGCTGCTGATGTGACAGGAGGCGGAGCTTATGCGGTGATGTGAGTGATGGGGAGTGGCTGCAAATACACATGAAGCTTTGCTTGCTC